>JAPSGF010000246.1:123264-144140 GCA_035772895.1 Perdix hodgsoniae | reverse complement strand
ACCCGCACTCACTGCGTGGCGGCGCAGCGGGACATGCTGAGGCGGAGGCTGTGACAATCCGTCTGCCACGAAGCCGGGCTGGCGGCCACGCAGCGCCCGTACTCCTCCATCTCGTGGCGGCAGTACCGCGCCGTGATCTCCAGGGCCGCCTGCCTGAGAGGCGACACCGAATGAGCGCGGCCCGGCCCGGCCCGCTTCCCCCCTCCATGCCCCCTACTCACATCGCTCCGCCGCCGCCGCTCTGCGCATGCGCGGGCCCCGCACTACGCATGCGCGAACCCCACCACCACCGCAATACGCACGCGTGGGCCCTGCACCACGCATGCGCAAACTCCAGCCCCGTGGCACTGCGCATGCCCTGCCGCCGTCACTACGCATGCGCAACTGCTGTCGCCGCGGCACCGCGCATGCGCGGCCTTCCGCGTTGCCTCACTACGCGTGCGCCAAATTCTCGATCCCTCCCGTGGTTTTCTTTTGCGCACGCGCAGTCTTTGCCCCTCCTCCCCCCCAGCTTCACGCGGTCTCGCCTTGCCTACTGCGCAAAAGCGGCTTCTCCCTACCGGAAGCGGAAGTGCGCCGCCTGCAGGCGGTCCCTGGCAAGATGGCGGCGGCCGGTCCGGCTCCGGGCCCCGCGGACGAGCTGGTCTCGTCGGTGACGCTGTACCGCCGGCGGCCGCGGCTCCTCCACGGCACCGTGCTGCCCTTCGTGGCGGGGCTCTACCCGGCCTGGCTGTGGCTGTGGGGGCCGCGGGTGTGGGCAGCCTGGGGGGAAGCGGCGGCGGTGGAGGAGGAAGCGCAGGGCCCGGGCCCGGCTCCCCCTGAGGCCGCGCTGTTGGCGTTGGCCGCTATCGGCGTCCTTCATCTGCTGACGGCGCTGTCGGGGCTGTGGTCGGTGCACGCGCATTGCGCGCTCACGTGCGTTCGGGTGAGTTGGGGGAGGGGGGGGGGGGGGGTTGGGGGGGATGCCCGGAGCTGTGCGTGCTCCGAGTCTGGAGGGGGCCGCGGACGGGGGTGGGGCGTGGGGCGGGGGGACGAGGGGGAGAGGGGGGGCTTTGGGGCTTTCCCACCCAACCATGCTGTGATTTTGCGGTTTTAGGGTCTTTAAGGACCCTTCCAACCCATTCCATGATTCTGTGATCCTTAAGGACCCTTTCAACCCATTTCATTTCTCTGATCTTTAAGGACCCTTCCAGCCCATTCTGTGGCTCTATGATGTTTAAGGACCTTTCCAACCCATTCCATCCTTCTGTGATCTTTAAGGACCTTCCCAACCCACTCCATGCCTCTGTGGTCACTAACAACCCTTCTGACCCTACTGTGCAGTGATTCTGTGGTTCTGTGATCTTTAAGGACCCTTCCAACCCAACCCATTCCATGGTTCTGTGGTCTTGAAGGACCCTTCCAACCAAGCTGTTCCACTCTCCTGTGTTCCACCTCTTGCTGAGGGACCACTGTTTGTCTGTTCTGCTGCCACGTGTGCCCTGACTGCAGATCAAATATTGAGTGCAGCTCCTTTGTTGGCAGGCTCCGTTTTGAGGATGGATTCTCACAATCCTCACCTCAGCTCTGCCAAATAAAGCACCAAAGGACAAAGATCGCTTTGTTCTGCGTTGTCTTGGTGTCATCCAGCAGGGCTTCCCAGCTTCTTGCCAAAACTGGGGCTCTGTGATTTGCTTTGTGACGCGCTTGTGTTGTGTTTCAGGAACCCAGCCCTAAGAAAGCCACGTTGGCTAAAGTTGTGCCAACCCCCAATAACGGATCTGTAGAACTGGTGCCCCTCCACAGAGACCAGGTGAGTCAGAGAAGCAGAGCTGCTGTTCCTTTGCTCCTGGCTTCACTGGTTTGGGAAGCGTCAGCTGTAGTCGGTCGCTACGGGGATGTCAGAGATCACGCTGTGTTTCCTGTCTGTGCCGCAGCAGTGAAGAGACCTGAGGGGTTGGGGTTTCTGTTCTTTCTGGTCCGTGTTCAGTAGTTGTTTTTGTTTTCTTTCGGCAGGATGAGGACGGGCAGGAGGCTCTCTCCTTTGAGTTTCAGAAAATCAAGTACTCCTATGAGATAAATGGCAAGAAGCAGTTTCTTCCTGTCGCTTTCCCCGTGGAGCACCCGCTGTGTTATTACCAGAACGCCCGGGGCTATCAGGAGGACAAAGATATCCGAGCAGCTGAGAAGAAATATGGCACAAATAAGTAAGTTTTCCACGCACAGATCTCTCTTTTCCAGAATGAGAGGGTAGGAAATGATCCCAAAGCGGCCGTCACCAAGCTGTGCTTTCAAATGTTTCCTCCTTGCCCTTGCTTGGCAGCTGTCGGGTTTATCTTAAGGGAGATGGAAAGTAATAAAAGTGCAGGAAATAATGGAAAGAAAGAGGTGGGTGGTCTCTGGGTGTTGTGATGCAGGGCTGCGGGTGCCTCTGGCTCGGGCTTACGTTGAGAGCACAGAGCTTTTAGGTTAACGAGGATTTAATTAGTATTAATTTTTTTGTTTCCCCAGAGCTGAGATGGTGGTGCCGGAATTCTTGGAGCTTTTTAAAGAAAGAGCTACAGCACCATTCTTCGTTTTCCAGGTAAAGCAGACAGACGGAAGGAGCTGCAAATACTTTGTTCTGCCACAAAAGGAGAGAATTCCTCGCAGGTTCGGGTGGCAGAATCACTTTTCTTAAATCTAAAGCAGTTCTCACCCCATGACAGTGATTTATTCCACTGCTGTGGGAGCGATCCCCCTTCTGCCTAAAGAGTTCCTGCCATCTGCTGTGGTTTTCCTCAGCTTAATGCAACAAACTGCATACTCAGTTAGATGAGAAAGATGCCTGGAAATGGAAGGCTTTTGCTTTCTGAGCGAGGTGAGAGCAGTTTGTGTGCTGTGTGCTCCCTGCAGGTGTTCTGTGTGGGTCTGTGGTGCCTGGATGAGTATTGGTACTACAGCGTCTTCACTCTCTCCATGTTGGTGGCATTCGAAGCTTCCCTGGTCCAGCAGCAAATGAGGAACATGTCGGAGATCCGAAAAATGGGCAACAAGCCCTACATGATCCAGGTAACCCCAATCAGAGGGGAAATAATCACGGGCACACAGCCTGAGGAATTGCTCCCGGGCAGTGCTGGAGGTTTGGTCACGGCTGTTAAAGGAACTGCTGTTCCTTTTTCTCATCCTCGTCCTTTTCAGATGACATCGATGCAAGCAGAACTTGTCAAAACGCCTTCTTATCTTCCTGTTTTTAAATTATTTTTCTACAGGTCTACCGAAATCGGAAGTGGAGACCCATTTCCAGCGACGAGATCATCCCAGGGGATATCGTCTCCATTGGTAATGCTTCCCTTGATCCAAAGCTGTTTTAAAACTGCGTCCCTCCTGACGCATGAAGTGGCATTCGGTGAAATCACACAGTGTAAAAATACCAAAATACCAAAAATTGATCCTGGTTGGGCACTTCTGAGGGCTTTGGTTCCTCGGTGCCACAGCTGAGGGGCTCTAAGGTTTGATCTCTTCTTGTTGTCTTGAAGGAAGGTAGATCTCTAGATAAACTGTGTTCTTCCTCCGCTTAGGATGGGGAAGATGAAGAGTTCCTTTCCTGCTGACAGTACCTGCCTGGGAAGGAAGGGGGGAGGAAGGGCCGGGCTCTGTCTCAGCTGTGCTTCCCTTTTGAAGGTTATTTCCCCGCGGTGCGTTCCCTGCCTTTGAAGTGTCAGTGGGAACAAAATGATTTGGATGGGGAACTTTTCTAGTCTCACCAGATAACTTTCAGGGTTCTCAGCACCACTGAGACATGGAGTCAAGGGGTAGAATTGGCAGCCCACGGGTGATTCGGACCTTTTGGAACCTTCTGTGTCTCAGCTAAACGGAGAGTTGTTCCCTTCCAGGCAGCCACGCATCGCTTCTGCCTCTCAGCTTCTGAGTTTTATTGTCTTAACGGCAGGCCGATCTCCTCATGAAAACCTCGTGCCATGTGATGTACTGCTCCTGCGTGGAAGGTGCATTGTGGACGAAGCGATGCTGACGGGAGAGTCTGTGCCGCAGATGAAGGTCTGTGTGAAATAATTCTGTTTTGTCCTGGTTGGAAAGTAGAAATATCAAAGGCGCTGCAGTCAGTTGCATCTGTCAGTCTCTTTGTGTGAATGCTGGCGTAAGCAGCCTGGCCTGCTGGTTATCAGCTCCCTATCAGCCATGGATGATCTGTGGTAAAGGAGAACTGGATGCCTGCTTGGTCTGGCCGCGTCTCCAGTCTTGGAGGCAGGATTACAAGTGCACGGTGTTGTTCTCCCACACATTCCCCTGTCTGAATTCTTCTGGTTGTGTAGAGGTGGGAGGAATAAGGGTAGAGCACTTCAAAACCTTTCCTGGTGCACCGAGGAGGGGGATGTCGAGATGGTAAAGTAGTGATCTCAGAGCCTCCCTCACTGAACTCACTGTGCTAAGGAGGGACTGCATCTCCCACACTGGAATGAATGTCTGGCTCCAGATCCAGAGAATGTGAATTCCTGGGTTCTCCTCAGGCTCCTTTTAGCTGGAGTGAAGCCGAGGGCACCTCACGTGGGATACGGAAAGAGAGGAGTGCTCCATATTTATTTGTCAGTAGCAGTGAACCTGAGAGCTGAACATTGTCCTGCAGGAGCCCGTGGAGGACCTCAGCCCAGAGCATGTTTTGGACATGCAGACGGATGCCCGGCTGCACATCATATTTGGTGGAACGAAGGTGGTGCAGCACATCCCACCCCAGAAAGCCAGCACGGGACTGAAACGTACGTACCCGTGCAAATCCCCTCTGTGAGAGGGCATGAAATGCTTGTGGATTAATTTCATGGGGCTCAGTGCCACCTTTGGAGGCGGTTATTGAGTTGCTCTCCTCAACCTCATACACCACAATGGTGAGACTGCTGTTAGTTCCTCCTCAAGTTGACTTCATCCCCTTGCAAGTGAGAGGAACGCAAAGCTCTGAGCGTAATTTCTCTATGATAAGCCCTCGAAAGACAGTAGACAGAAGGCAGTAAGAAGCTCGTGGCCTTCAATCCTGCTCTCATTTCAGCTGTTGACAACGGATGCGTGGCATATGCTTTGAGGACCGGCTTCAACACGTCTCAGGTAAGATGCGTTCGTGCCTGCTCACCTCTGTCAGCTCCCTCGTGGTGTTCAGTCAGTGCTTTTAGGAGTGATAGAGCAGTGAGGGGTGGAAATGGGGGCATCACAGTGATGTGGGTGGGAGAGGAACCAAGACAGTGTGCCAGAGGAGCGGGTTGGCGTGCGGTGCGGGAGTGTGGGAGCCAGGTTGTAGCGTTCAGGCTTTGTATCTAAATTTAAGCTCCACATATTTTGTGATTATGGTCAGAAAAGGGTAATTGGAGCACGTTCGCAAGGGCTGCAGTTGCCAACGTAGGATTTTCCTTTTTAGAAGTCAACAGAAAACGTAAGGATCCTTAAAAGCAGTGGTGAAGAGGGACTGAAGAGTGGGTTTGGTGTTTTGACAGATCGGTGGAGTGGGGGGCTGAAGGTTGTTGGTTATTTGGAGGGTTACAGAGCTGGGACCAGAACACTGGAGTATGATTTTAAAACTGGGTTTTGTACACGTTTTTAATGAAGCAGTGCATGCTGCAGAGCTGGCTTCTTGCACTGAAGGCTGTTCTTCTCAGGGGAAATTGCTACGTACAATCCTCTTTGGGGTGAAGAGAGTGACAGCCAACAACTTAGAGACCTTCATTTTCATCCTCTTCCTGCTGGTCTTCGCCATCGCTGCTGCGGCGTACGTCTGGATTGAAGGTGAGCTTCTTCCTTGCCTCTTCCAGCTTTCTGCTGGCCCAGAGCTGTGGGAAGGACAGGTGTAATTTCTGAGAGCGTAGCTGGGTTGGGCTGCTCTGGTTCTCAGGGTAGGGCCCACATTGCATTCAGGCTGCTTTTCTTGCCTTCCCACAGCTCCTCCGAGGTAGGTGTGCTTCTCTGGGGCGCTGCTCTTAGTTCAGTGGGGCAGGAGGTACAGGACTTCTCTCACCCCACAGGCACCAAGGATCCCAGCAGGAATCGCTACAAGCTCTTCCTCGAGTGTACGTTAATACTGACGTCCGTTGTTCCACCTGAGCTTCCCATCGAGCTCTCTCTGGCCGTCAACACCTCCCTCATCGCTCTGGCCAAACTCTGTGAGTGCCAAACGGAAGGCAGAAACAAAATGCAGACTGCTTCTGCCCTTGGAGGGTCCTTCCAAGCCCTCCCAGCTGCGTGATTTTGCCATTGATTCGTACATCTGCAACTGTGGGGACGTTGGTGGGTGTGAAATTGCTGTCAGCTCCTCCGTTTCTGCACTGTGGTGGTATCTGATGCGATGTTTGGAGCTGGTGGGTGGGAAAGGGGCTTGCTTCAACCCCAAAGGGGAGAACCGAGGGTTTGTGCTTTCAAGGGGGGTCCAAAAGAGCCAAACCAAAGTGCTGACATGAGTGCCTGCGTGCTCAGCAGCTTCCTATGTGTGGAGGAGGAAATTCACCGTCTTCAGCGTGGGATGGCTTTGCTGCCAAATTAGTTTTAAACACCTCAGAAATTCAGAGCAGGGAACTCATTGACTCCGAGTGCTGCATTGATACCTTTCACCTTGCGTTGAAAAGCCTCTGAGCTCTCCCTGCATTGCACCAGCCGACCTGTAACAGAATTTCCCTCTTCTCCCTCCCAGATGTGTACTGCACAGAGCCCTTCCGCATCCCCTTTGCGGGCAAAGTGGAGGTTTGCTGCTTTGACAAAACTGGGACGCTGACCAGCGACCACCTGGTGGTGAGAGGGGTGGCCGGGCTCAGGTGGGTGCCTGAATTTAATCATTCTGGTTTCCTTGTTTGTTTCCGTAGTGCTTGGAGCAGAGAGATCTCTCGGCCCTTTTATTGCATAGCTGTTTAAATGTGTGAATTCAGGCTCCTTTTTTGGAGTGCTCTGCTCAAATCTGTTCTGGAGAAACGGCTGAAATGATGGGCATTGGCCAGCAGAGCTGGGCTTCCACAGCTTGTCATGAGCAGCTCTGCTGTTTTACCATCACAGAATATGAGTTCTAGGGGGGGAAAATGGGCTGGGGAAAATCCCCCAAATCTGTTTCTGAGCATCAGAACGGGGCTGTTAACACAGCCTTCTTCTTTTGTGCTGCAGGGATGGGAAGGAAGTGATGCCCGTCTCTGACATTCCTATAGAAACCCACCGAGCCATCGCTACGTGCCACTCACTGGTGCAGTTGGATGATGGGACGTTGGTGGGGGATCCCCTGGAGAAGGCGATGCTGATGGCAGTGGACTGGACCCTGACCAAAGGTAAAACCTTTATGCGTTTGTTCAGGGAGGATGGATGGCTGTTTTTTTGCCAGATTTGAGCGTAGAATTACCTGATCTGCAGCCATTTCCCACGCCTCACGCTGGCGTCTTGCAAATAGCACATTCTGAGGCACATTTGGGGCAGCAGAGATCCTCATGCTGCAGATTTAGGGGACAGTGAATAGCAAAAATCCGTTCTCAGGGCTGTGGGTATTCCCATCTGCCACGGCACGCTCTGGTTGGTGCCATTAGTTCTGATAGTTCTCCATGCAATGGGGGTGGGAGTCACATTGCAGCGGTGGAAACGTGACCGGGACCTGAAGGGGAGGGATGTTGCTTCTGCTACTGAGAAACCTTTCAGGATTTCCTGATCTCTTTGTTTCCAGATGAGAAAGTTTTCCCCAGAAGTATTAAAACTCAGGGACTGAAAATTCACCAGCGCTTTCATTTTGCCAGTGCCCTGAAAAGAATGTCTGTCTTGGCGTCGTACGAGAAGATCGGCGCCGCTGATCTCTGTTACATTGCAGCTGTGAAAGGGGCCCCGGAGACGCTGCACAAAATGGTGAGCGCAGCTCTCCAGGATGCCAAGGGCCTTGTGTGGCACGTGGGCTCGTGCCTCCACACCTCGCTTTGAACCCATCGAGTCTGGAAACTGGATGTGGGACTGTGGGGTTTTCGTCCTGGAAGCTGGATTCAGGATGTAGAGAGTTTGTCCTGAAACGTAGATGTGGGGATTTTGTCCTAGAACCCAGATTCAGGACGTGGAGATTTTTGTCCTGGACCCAGAGGCAAGACAGAAGGATCTTGTCTTCGAACACTGATAGAGGATGTGGGGATTTTACCCTAATAGCTGGATGTGGGACAGAGGGATTCTGTCCTGGAACCTGGATGCAGGATGTGGGGATTTTGTCCTAGAACCTGGATGTGGGACAGAGGGATTCTGTCCTGGAACCTGGGCTTGGGACAAGGGGATTTTCTCCTGGAACCCAGACAGAGGATGTGGGAATTTTACCCTAGAACCTGGATTCAGGACATGGGGATTTTGTCTTGTAAAGAGCATACCCTGAACCCAAACCCCACTGAGGGGGAGGGGGAATTCCAGCCTAACCCCAGTGCAATGTGGGGGTTCTGCCCTCATACCCCATGCCTTCTGCTGGCACAAGTTGTTCCTCCTCTTTTGCTCGTTTGAACAGGACCCCTCCCCTCACTGTATTTAATGTGAAATACTGGAACATTCTACATCTTCAGGACGGCATTAATGTGACTTTTCCCCACGCTTTCTGCAGTTATCTCAGTGCCCAAGCAACTACCACGCTGTGCACACTGAAATCTCACATGAGGGGGCACGAGTGCTGGCCCTGGGCTACAAGGAACTGGGGCACCTCACTCACCAGCAGGTATGTTTTCTTTTTCAGCCTTCAAAACAAAAAAAAAAAGGAGCTTAAATCCTCCAGTCTCTTAAACAAAACAGAGATGACATGAGCTTGGTTGTGGAAGAGTGGGTGGGATCTTTGGGTTTGTGGATGCTCAAAGCTGCAATAACTACGTTGCTTTTTATAATTTGGACCTTCTGGGAAGAGCACAGCCTCGATGAGGTGCTCCCAGTTTTATCTTCACCGAGCAACACTTCTGTTTTCCTGTCTGTAAAGCAACAGCGCTTCCTTCATGGAAGCCCGGCGCTGAACTTCTTACCTGCAAACCTCTTATTAGATGGGGATGAGTGTGCACAATAATTCTCAGGGCCATGTCTGGAGATTTATCTCCAAAAGGTTTTCCTTGTAGAGCAGCTGAGGATGAGCTGGTGTTGCTCTGTGCTTCTCAGAGCACAAATTTTCTCCCAAACGATGCTTTCATTGCAAAGAAGCACCCACTGGAAGACAAGACAGCCGTGGCAAAGCATCGGGTGGTTCTCCAGTTTTCACAGAATCACAGAATCAGTGGGTTTTCCCCCATTTGCTGTGGCAGGTGCGAGAGATGAAGCGTGAAGCTCTGGAGTGTGACCTTCGCTTTGCTGGCTTCATTGTGGTTTCCTGCCCTCTCAAAACGGACTCCAGATCCGTCATCAGGGAGATCCAGAACGCGTCGCACCACGTAAGCATCGCAGGCAGCGACATCCTGGCCTCGCTGGCAGCTCGGGATGTGGAATTTTGGTGCCTTTGGAGTGAAGGCAAAGGGTTCCCCGTGATGAATGCAGGGAAGCAGCGTGGATGTGGTGTTATTTTGGCAATGGGATTTGCTGTGGCCTGGAGAAAAAGCCTTTCTTGAAGGTGCCTCACTGAGCTACACCTCATAGGGAACATCTCCCGCATCCCTGCTGGGCAGAACTCTTCTCAGTGCCCACAGAAGTGACGTTGACCTCTTGTACTTTCCCCTCAGGTAGTGATGATAACAGGAGACAACCCTCTGACCGCCTGCCACGTGGCCAGGGAGCTGCATTTCCTCCAGAGGGAACACACACTCATTCTGCAGCCTCCTGCCAGCAAAGGTGACTGATTTCATGCAGCAATGCATGAAAAAAAGCTTCAGCAGCCAGATCCCTCCTGGAGCACAGCAGTCCCATACTACAAGCACGGCTGCTTGATGCCGATAATGAAAAGAACTCGTTTGCTTTCCAGAGTCCCAGATAACCCTCTCTCCCTTTCCGCATTAGGATACGATGAGAGCTTCTCTTTGCAGATTCCACCTGGCAGTGGCAGTCCATTGACGGTGCCATCATGTTCCCCATTTTGCCCACCTCCCTGCGGGAGCTGACGCAGCGCTACGACCTCTGCATGACAGGGGAAGGTCTCTCTCACCTGCAGGCTCTGAACAGACAGCAGCTGCTGCGCCTCATACCCCACGTCCAAGTGTTTGCCAGAGTGGTGCCAAAGCAGAAGGTGAGAGATGTTAATAAAACCCACATTTTGCTGGTTTGCCCGTGGGGATCATCTGGTGGGTGGCAGCAGTAGTGTTGCTCATGATTAATGCTAGCGCTGTTATCAGCCAACGAGCAAAACCTCTCGCGCTATCCAAGCTAGCTGGCAGCAAGAAACAGCTCAGGCTGTGCGCTGTCATTATCCTGAAGGCTCATTTAGCTCCACATTCCTAAAATTAAGACCTAGGGTGAACCTTTTGGAGCGTGGCTTGGAAGACAATAAGTTCCCACCACACAGCAGTGCTCGGCCAAGGTGCATCGTCCAGCTCAGCTGCTCTGCCAGTTCTCACCACGCAGTTCTTTTTGGCAGGAGTTTGTGATCACTACTTTGAAGAGTCTGGGCTATGTCACGCTGATGTGCGGGGATGGGACCAATGATGTCGGAGCTCTGAAACACGCGGATGTGGGTGAGTGCACTGCAGGACGCCCATGTGAGCACCACCGAGTTTGGCTGCAGTTCCTAAACACAAAATCAATGTTAATTTCTCTTGTTTTGGGGCTGGAATTGATCTGACCAACATCATTTAGGGGCAGAAAGTGAGAGAAAGAAGGATCTCTCTGCTGGTGGAATATGCACTGTGCACGTACAAGCAAGCAGTGGGATTGGCTGCAAACACATCTTTATGGAACAGAGATTCTTCTTAATTTCTCTCTTTTCAAAGCTTTTTCATTTCAGAGGCCTGCAATCACTCCATAACTAGCATGTGTAGATCGCCATCATGATTCCCATTTGCCAGCAAAGGGAGTGCTGCATTGCACTCCGCTGATCATGTTTTGCTTATTTTAGGAGTGGCTCTGCTGGCCAACGCTCCCGAGAGACTGCCTGAGAGGAAGAGGAGGCCTCGGGATGGTCCCACTGAGCTCAGGCCCGCTGCAGTGCCACTGGGGAGCGGGACGGTGAAGCCCACGTCGCGTGGTGCCAAGCACAGAGTTATGTCCCAGCGAGAGGAGCAGCTGGCTGTGCAGAGGGTCGGTAATGAGATGTCAAAAATCCCACTAATTGTCATCACTCTTTATTCCTTCTTGGGTGTACTGCTGGTTCATCTGGACTGGGGATGGAGAAAAGCAGCTTCTTGCTTTACTGGAGAAATCCCAAAGCTGTGCTGCGAGCACAGAGGTTTCTCTTTGCCTTGGAAGAAGGGAGAGGGGAGGGCAGCACTGTGAAGGTGTGCAATGTGCCTTTCTCTTCTGCCCTGCAGGAGCGGATCAGTCAGGTGCTGAAGGATTTGGAGGAGGACCGCGTGCCGGTGGTGAAGCTGGGTGATGCCAGCATTGCAGCCCCCTTCACCTCCAAGCTCTCCTCCATCCAGTGCAGTAAGTGCAGGGGGGAGCTGAGAGTGTGGTGCAGATCTCCGTGTGTCCCCGTTCCTCAATAAGGGGAGGTGGGGATTGTGGGGTGGTGAGAAGCTCTACCTCCCACATTGACAGCTTTGCCTGTTTGCATGGTGCTGGGGTCTTTCACAGGGGGGATGCTCTGCTGATCCTCTCCCTATACTGCTTCAGAAGAGGGCTGAGGCACAAAGCCCTCCAGAGCTCTTCTGTTCTGCTTCCAACCGCTTCCTCTTCCTCCTCAGTCTGCCACGTGATCAAGCAAGGTCGCTGCACACTCGTGACAACACTCCAGATGTTCAAGATCCTCGCCCTGAACGCCCTGATCCTGGCCTACAGCCAGAGCGTTCTCTACTTGGAAGGGGTGAAGTTCAGCGACTTCCAGGCCACGCTGCAGGGGCTGCTGCTGGCTGGCTGCTTCCTTTTCATCTCCAGGTCAAAGGTACAGGCAAGGCAGTGTGCTGGGACAGCGCTCAATCCGTGTTTCTTGTATCAGTACCACTGCAGGAGTGACCCTCTCCAAAATGAAGCTTGTTTTAATTAACAAACAAACCCAGAGTGGTGGAAAACTGAACCGCTGTAGCCAACCCCGCTTGCTTTTTGCTCCCAGCCTTTGAAGACTCTGTCCAAGGAGCGCCCGCTGCCCAACATCTTCAACCTCTACACGGTGCTGACGGTGCTGCTGCAGTTCCTGGTGCATTTCCTCAGCCTCGTTTACCTGTACCACGGTGCCCAGGTGCGCAGTGGTTCCAAGTAAGTGTCCCTTCCTCCAGCACAGGAGCAGCTCATCCTAGAGCCATTAAGGTTAGCAGAGTATTAGAAAAGGCCTCTTAAGATCATCAGCCATTGATTCAGGTCGCCATGAGCCACATCTCTGCCGTTCTCAAAGGAGAAGAGTGGAGAAAGCCATCACATGCTGCTCTTTCTCTGGAAAGCCTTTTTTTTTAAAAAAAAAAATGTATTTTTTCCACTTGGTTTTTGATGTGTGGCCAAGAGTTCCCTACTTTAGCAAAAGGGGTTGGACAGATGACCTCCAGCAGTTCCTCCCAACCCCTCCAGTGCTGCCATTCCCATGAACTGTGCTTGCAGCAGGGTGCTGTGAAAGCAGAGCGCTGTTGCCCAGCTGAATTTGTGTGTAATACCGATAAAGTGGGGAAGGGGGGAGGGGAGTCTGGGGGGAAGCTTTGCTTGTGGTCATCTCGCTGATCTCTCCAGCTCTGCTCTCTTTTAGACGGGAAGAGTTTGTGGATCTGTACAAGGAGTTTGAGCCCAGCCTCGTGAACAGCACCGTGTACATCATGTCGATGGCGATGCAGATGGCCACGTTTGCTATCAACTACAAGGCAAGCCAAGCTTCAGTCACATCCAAAGGAGCAATTGTGTCACTCAGACATACGCAAACAAAGCACTGCTCTTCTCTAATCACAACCTGCGGGTTTGCTCAGTGCTCCGCAGAGGAAAGCTCCCACATTTGGTTCAAGTTGGATCAAGCTGTGTGCCCCATGCTCTTCCTTATCCTCTAAACCTGAAATGTTCTGCGAGCACAGCAGCACCTGCTGACAGTTCCTTCCCGCTGCGTTTTAGGGCCATCCCTTCATGGAGAGCCTGCAGGAGAACAAACCGCTGCTGTGGAGCATCATCCTCTCAGGGCTGGCCATCGTGGGGCTGCTCACGGGTTCGTCACCTGAATTCAACGAACAGTTTGGGCTGGTGGAAATCCCTACTGAGGTGAGCGCGTGGTGCTTCGCTGTGCTCCCCCTAAAGCCCGTCTTCACACCATTAAGGCTCTCACAGCCAGCAGAAAATAGCTTTAAGTAGAGCGTGCAAAGCAGCAGCAGCTGCAGAGGTTCACTGCTCAGCGCCTCTTTTAAGTTTTGTGCAGTGGAGGAAGGGGATGATTGGTGCTCACTGTTGCATTTGTTTCCCAGTTTAAGATCATTATCACGGAGGTGCTGCTGGCAGATTTCTTCCTTGCTTTGTTGGCGGACCGCATCCTTCAGTTCCTACTGGGGAGAGCAAAACTCAAAGTGCCTTCGTGAACACAGCGCCAGGGCCCTGCTGGGGGCACCCCAAAAATCATCCCTATGATTTGAGAGCAGCTTTTGAGCTCCGGGGAGAGTTTCCTCCCATCTCACGTGGAAATCACCTCTGTGAAATGACTTTTTGGTGTTCCCAGGACACAGCGCCTCGTGGGAGTTTTGTACTGCCCCGCTCCAGGAGACGTTTACAGAATTTGGTAACTAAAAAGTCAAGCCTGAAGTATTTTGAAATGTGGCTGGGACTTCCTTTGTGATGTTTTAATGGGGAGTATATATTGAAGGGAGGATGAGGCTCAAAGGTGGCACCCAGAAACACTAAAATGCAGCAGGAGTTGATGTTCAGAGTAGAGCTGTAGTGTTGTCAAAGCACAGGAGAAGAAACGCCATCATAAACACACCCATACAGCCCCCCACTTCAAATCACAGAAGCAACAGCACCAGGAACTCCTCTATTGCAGCCACGCATCCCGAAAACATTATGAAAATACTTGGGCAGGCGATGAGAGAAACGCCTTTATTGTCATCCCTCAGCACTTCCTGTAATTGGATCTTAATTAGGGAGGGAGCGTGGGTCACTTCTTCACATCCTGGCAGCACTGAGTGGTGTCAGCAAATGGAAGGAGGGAGGCGAGCGGCCGCCGTCCGTTCCACTACAAAGGTGTAGTTGTACTGGAAACAATCAGAGAAAAACTGTGGGATTTGGGAAATTCAGGGCGTTGCCACCACTCACCTCAAGAGAATGAGGTGTTTAATTACCTCTTTCTCAATGTCAGCGAGCGATTTGACAGTCAGGTCAGTGAGGATAGCCTGAAATTAAATGGGTTTTAGTGAAGAGCAGTTATGAGGTGGGATGGGGAACAACAGAACAGACGCAGCTTGAAGGAACACTCACATTGCTGTCGGATTTGGGGCTGCGCTCAAATTTGGGGTGTAGTGTGAAAGGGACTCCATCCATTGCTGGAAAGAGAAGGGGCAGAGATTTTAATAGCAACAAAGGAGCCACGCTGAAACTGAGCGCTGCGTTGAGCAGGTAAAGGCTTTCAGGAAGGGAGAAAGAAGGCTCACTAAGAGAAAGCTCTACAATCTTATCTGGGTTCCAGTGTTTAAAAGGAACAGAACTCCTTCAGCAGGGGCATTTTGCTTTGTGCAGCTTTATGGTAGAGAGGAATGGGTACCTGAGAGGCTGTAGATGTTGGAGCTGTCATCAGCCGAGTTGTGCAGTGTGAAGGAAGCACGCCTGGAGCCAGAGCGAGCCACGGGCTTCTCTGGTGACCTGTGGCATCAATATCATGGAATGACAGATACACAGGGGCTGAAGGGACCTCTGGAGCTCCCCCAGTCTGACTTCCCCTAAAGCAGTTCTGTACGGCACAGTGCCCAGGGTCACATCCAGGTAGGTCCGAATCTCTCTGTGGAAGGGGTAGCTGTGCCAGGGCTCCGCCACTCACACAGCACAGAACTTCTCTTTCCTGCTCAGATGGAAATCCCTGAGCTGCACTTTGTGCCCCTCCCGTCCTGTTGCCAGGGTCCACCAAACGCAGCCCAGCCCCTTCCTCCTGGCCCCCACCCCTGGGATATCGAGCAGCACTGACCACATCCCTCTCAGCCTTCTCCTCCCCAGCTGCACAGCCCCAGGGCTCTCAGCCTGACCCCACCAGGAGGTGCTCCAGGCCCCCAGCATCTCCGCAGCCTCCGCTGGGCTCAGTTCCCCATCAGCCCTGAACTGGGGAGCCCAGCACTGGGCCCAGTGCTGCAGATGGAGCCTCCCAGTGCAGAGCAGAGGGAGGAGCACCTCCCTCACCCAGCTGGACACGCTTTGGGCAACACACCTTGGGGTCCCATTGGCCTTCTTAGCCACCAGGGCACAGCGCTGGCTCATGGTTGGCCACCAGGACCCCCCAGGTCCTTCCCCACAGAGCTCTTTCCCAGCAGCTCAGTCCCAATTCAGACCCATGCTTGCAGCTGTTTCTCCCCAAGTGTCCCTCATGTGGACGCTGCTCACTGTATCAGCATACAGCTGATCCTCATTAACAGGTAACGAGCCACAAAGCTTTAACACCATGCAGCAGCAGGACCTGCTCCCAGCTCTAGGTAGGAGTAGATGAGGTCTATATATACGCACTGCTGTTCAGAGTCAGCCAACGAGAGCTGCTTCAGCCCCAGGCTGACCGTCCTGGGCCTGGGGACAGGAGGAGGGCTGCATTTGGGAAGGGCTCCTTTCTTACACCAGATGGCAAAGCTACCAATTTCCCTACAGAAAGAAAATGGTTAAAAACAACAAAAAATCGGGAAAATGGAACATTTTGGAACAGGAAAAAGGGCGAGAACACAGGAAGGAGGAGGGAATAGGGCCAAATGGTGGCAGGTAGCCCATTACTTGTGCATTTATTTTGTGTTTTGGGGTGGGGGGTTGGTTTCTTCCCTTACCCAATCTTCATGTACTGTGGCACAGCTCTGCTCTTCCCACTCAGTTTGATGTCAAACACGGCCGTCTCAGCAGCCCCACGGGGCTGCAGCCTCACGTAGAGCCTCTTCTTACGGGACGCGCCGGAACCTGGGGGCGAAGGAGGAGCCACAAATGAGGACGGAGCTCCGCCAACGCCCCCCAGCTCCTTTTCAACGTCACTTACGAGGCTCTGGGAACTCGGGGGCGCGGCTGTAACCCATGGGCTGCGGACTTCGGTCGCTCAGCACCTGGACGTCGGTCACCACGGAACCAGCCGAGCCCTGCGGGGGCCCGGAGCTCACGGCAGGCCCCGGGCTCGGGCCTAGGGCACGAGAGGGACCCCCTGGTCGCCCCACCGCCCGATTTTACCCCGTCTTCACCGTACCGGAGCCGCGGTGCTCACACACAGGTAGCCGCCCTTGTGCCCGAAGCCTTTGCCCAGGTTGGCCGCGCCGCCCTCAACGCTGGCGGTGATCTGCGGGAGGCGCACAGGGTGAGGGCCGGGCCGCAGCGGAGCTTCCCCTCCAATTGCGGCCTCACCCTCGTCTTGCAGCCTCCCGTCCGGCCGCGGCTTCCCATCGTACCACGCTCCAGCCCGCTGGAGCCGACTCGGGTCCCGCCGCCCAGCCCACACCGCTCAGCGGAACCCCCTCCTCCTCCGCCGCCATGATGGCCTGATGGCCGCCTCCTCGATGAGGTAAAAAGGGGCGGGGCGCCACCACGGCGCTCCTCGCTCCGCTATTGGCTGACGCAGAGCGCGGAACAAAACGATTGAAGGCGGCGTTTTCGAAACGGCCAATGAGACGCGTTGCCTTCAACGCCCCGCCCCAACGCGTTCAAAGGCGGAAGCGGGAAGCAGGAAGCAGGCGGAGACGGCGCGCATGCGCAGTTCGCCCACTCGGGGCCGTTTATTGGGGGCGCCGCACCCGCTGCGCTCCGTTCGGCTCCATTCATCCCGGTTCGGCCCCGTTCAGCCCTCCGGCGGTGCTTTCCGGCCCGGGGCTGAGATCAGCTTCCGCACCGGTGAGTTTTCCAGCTGGCGGAAGGTCCGTGCGGCTGCAGGAGATGGGGCACAGAGAGCTGTGTCACCTCTGCTGGGACACAGCATCAACCATGCAGGGACACGATGTCACCCCCCATGGGGACACAATGCGCCTCCCCCCGCCATAGGGATACGGTGTCGCCCCCTACTGAAACACAGCATCACCCCCCCTAGGGACACAGTGTCACTCCCCCTCGGGACACAATGTCACCCCCCATTGGGACACAGTATCAATCCCCCCCCACCCCAGGGACACAGTGTCACCACCACCGAAACACAGAGTCACCCCCTGGGAACACAGTGCCACCCACAAAGGGACACAGCATCACCCCCCACTAGGACACAATGTCACAACCCCCCTGCAGAGGCACAGTGTCACTCCCCACTGGGACACAACATCACCCACACAGGGACACAACGTCACCCCCCATAGGGACAAAGTGTCACCCATGCAGAGCCCCACACGAAGACGCGCTGTCATCCCCCCCAGGACAGTGTCACCCCATGGGGACACAGTGCCACCCACAGAGGGACACAGTGTCACCCCCCCCATGGGGATACAGTAGGGAGGGGCCCTAAGCTCACCCAGCTGCTCAGACAGCCCCCGCAGGTACTGCCTGCTGTCCTCACTGAAAGCCTGCAACAGTTTCGCTGCCTGCTGCAATTCATCGAGCTGTGAAATAGTAATAATTAAAAAAAAAAGAAAAAGAAAAAAAAAAGCACTGTTAATTATTCATGCCGTTAATTGCCCAGGGGAAAGGCAGCGAGATGCATGAAGTGCGTGGTGATTATGAAGAAGTTAAAACAGGGCCTGCAGGAGGGAGAAGCTACCAACGTGCCTGGGGCTGATCCTTCTGTTTTTAGGTAGTCTGACATCACCCAGTAAAACCCATCCAAATTACCATCATTAATTAAAAGGGCAAACTTTTCCAAACGAACCGCTGCCCAACCCCACACTCTGACTCACCACCAGCTCCATGCAGCTCAGCACCTCTCCCTGATCATCCAGCATCCTCTGGTAGTTGGGTTTGGTGCTGAGCACCTCGGCCTGCGATGTCTGCAGGTAACTGGGAGGCTCCTCCCGACCCTGTCTGCTCCTGCACTCCTCCAGCTGCCTGGAAGACAAAGCATTTCTCTGTTGCACAAAAGGAGACTCGTGCTTTTCTATTTTTCCATCCTGAGGTTTTGCCACAATTCGTACCTGGATGTTTCCTCTGCATCCTTCTGGTAGCGCTGCAGGAGCTCATCCCACGCCCGGCATTCAGCTGAAAACCTGCGGGGCAGAAGGCACTGCTGGCACCATGGAAGGAAGGGATGCCATCAGAAGGTGGGTCTGGGTGAATCTAATGAGGGTTCAGCACAGGAAAATGCAAAGTTTTGCATTTGGGAGAGAGGAATCCCAGGTGTACACGCAGAGTGAGAGGAGCAGTCCTGCAGAGAAGGACCTGGGGTTTTGGGGGGGGGTGAAAAGCTGAACATGAGGCAGCAGTGTGTGATTACAGCCTGGAAAGCAAATGGGATCCTGGGCTGCATCAGCAGTGGGATGGAGGGGGGGAGGAGGCTTGTCCCACTGCTCTGCCCTTGTGAAGCCCCATCTGGAGGACTGCAGCCAGGTCTGGGGGTCTGAATGCAAAAAAGACAGGGAACTGTTGGCACTGAGATGGGCAGAAGCTGCAGCACCTCCTATAAGAAGACAGGCTGAGGGAGCTGGGCTTGTTCAGCTTGGAGGAGAGAAGGCTGCTCCCCACTGCAGTCCTAAAGGAAGCCTATAAACAGGTGGGGAGTCAACTCTTTGAAAGGGTGGATAACAGCAGGACAAGGGGAAATGGTTTGAAGTTGAAGGAGGGCATATTTAGGTCGGATGTCAGGGAAAAGTTCCACTTTTTTTCCACCACTCTCTCACTATGAGAGTGGTGAGGTGCTGGAACAGCTGCAGAGAAAGGCTGTGGGTGTCCCATCCATCCCTGGAGGTGTTCAAGGCCAGGCTGGACGGGGCCCTGGGCAGCCTGGTGCAGTGTTTGATATGGAGGTTGGTGGCCCTGCATGCAGTAGGGGGGGTTGGAGCTTTGTGATCCTCGAGGTCCCTTCCAACCCAACCATTCTATGGTTCTGTGAAGGACAGAGTGGGTCTGCACGCAGCAGGAATCCCCTCTGTGGGGTTAAATGGCAACGTAGTCACACGGAAAGTGAACTGCAGAGAAATAACACACCAAAAAATGCCTTCTAGAAAGGCAGGAGGGCCCTCACCTGGCAATGCACTCCTTTGCTTTGCACACTGATTCATCCGAAACAGAGTCTGACAAATCCCTGAAGCAGAGACAGAGAGAGATGGAAGTGTTTGTGTATCACATGCACACCACACAGGGCTCTGCATACGATTAAAACCACGCAGAGACTTTTGCCTTTTAGATCACCTCAAGGAAAAATAAATAAATATTCCCTTTAAATATCCACTGTGATGTTCCAGTAATGTCATCAGCCCCAGGATGCCTCGTTTACTGTTTGGAAATGGGATATCTAGGCAGGAAAACCTGAAAAATGCCAAATAGTGGCCTGGAAGTCCTCACCCTTCAGCTTTCTCGACGCAGCTCTGCAGGGTTCCATCCAGCTTCAGCTTCTCTATGTACCTCTTCAGGTCTTCTGAGACTGAACTCACTGGAGGTGGAAAACAGAGGCACGTGAGCAGCTCTTAAAGCAACTGCCCACTAATGCTGAGGAGCAGAGCAGAACACCAGCTTGGTTCCTTGTCTGAAGGTGTTCAGCTGTCATCTGTGCTGATCTCTGTGTTAAAACACATCTTAATGTGTTCATTGACATCCCTCACAGAAACTGGTCGTGAACTGGATGTTAAAAACACCACTCAGATGATATCAGCAGCACCTGATTCTTCTCCAAGCCAGCAGATCTCAGCTTAGCATCACCCCAGTGGAAAGCTGTGCTTTTCAGCTCTTATAACACGCAAAACACAACTCACCTTTGGCTTTGAAGGCCTCGGGACTGAAGCCCTCTGTCTGCTCCAAGATGTGCTCGAGTTTCTGCGCAGAGAACTACGAGAACACAGAGATTTCATCACCCCAAAGCTGTGTGTGCTGCAGGACTCCATTAAAGCCTGAAAGTTAACTGCGTGTTTGTAGGAAGATTTGTTACTGAAGGAGAAATTAATTCCTCCTTCTCTTTTCTGATCTCAATTCTACAAAGCGGAGCATAAGTGGAAGGTCGGAAAAATAACGTGCTTGGACAACAGAGGGGCTGACCTGGAAGCTGGATAAGAGCAGCATAGAAAGGCGATCTGTTTCTGGCAGGTCCAGGCTAATAGCTTGGCTCAGTGCTGAAAAACGAGAACAAAATGACTGAGGAATGAGTTGACACCAACCCACGAGCATAGAAATGTTCTCAGAGGACACTAAAAATGGGTTTTGTCGGATGCGAGAGGGAGAAGAGGAAAGGAGGTTTCCTAAGAGGGAAAATTCTACTTAAAGTTCAGCTGCTGAAATAAAGAGGAAGCAAACGTTGGCTTATGGAACCCACTAACAACAATCTCATGGGAGAATGGCTTCAAGGTGAAGGAGGAGACTTAGGGCAGAAGTGAGGGGGAAATCCTTCACCCAGATGGAGGTGAGGAGCTGGCACTGCTGTGGGAGCCCCATCCCTGCATGTGCCCAAGGTTCTCTGACCTTTAAGGACCCTTCCAACCCAACTCATTCTATGGTTCTCTGACCTTTAAGGACCCTTCCAACCCAGCCCATTGTAGAATTCTCTGCTTCCATGACCTTTAAGGACCCTTCCAACACAACCCAACCCATTCTCGGGTTCCACAAACCTTTAAGGACCCCTCCAACCCAAC
>JAPSGF010000246.1:76134-95018 GCA_035772895.1 Perdix hodgsoniae | reverse complement strand
TTGGGTTGGGAGAGCCAAAGGTTTCCCTTTGGGTTGGGAGAGCCAAAGGTTTCCCTTTGGGTTCGGAGGGCAAAAGGTTTCCCTTGGGATCATCAACATGGAAGATTTCCCTTTGGGTTGGCAACGTGGAAGGTTTCCCTTCGGGTTCGGAGAGCCAAAGGTGTTCCTTCTTGGGTTGGGAGAGCAGAAGGTTTCTCTTTTTGGGTTGGAAGACCGAAAGGTTTCCCTTTGGTTGGGCAATGCGGAAGGTTTCCCTTTGGGTTGGCACCTCCACTCCTCTCCCCGTGTCTTTGCAGCCAACAGTCACTGCCAACAGCCCTCGTGCAGCATTTTGCTGCCCAAATTTCTTGCAGATTTCCTCTGCCTTTGACAGTAACACCGCCCCACAGCGCACTGTTATCACCAGGAACGGCGTAGGAAGGCTCTCCTACGTGCGTGTGCGTGTCACGAGGTGGCACTATAGCACCGAGTTCCTATTTTTGTGCAGAAAACCGGCTGCAAGGGAGGCAGGAATTGGGGTGACCCCCATGCAGGTGGGATGGAGACCCAGCAAGTCGGGGTTCCCCTCTTCTAGGGTGTTGTAGGGTGAAGAGAACCCTCTCATCCACCATGGGTTCCCCTCCTTCGTGACAATGCCAGCGTCATGAGTAGTGCAGAGGTTGAAGATTTCAGGGCAATAGAGCCCCCAAATAGCTGGGGGAAACGGGAGCTGTGTGGCAGCTCTGACACTTTATCTGGCAATTTATTTACACGTGGCTTCATGCTGATGAACCAGTGGAAACTCCAGCAACACCCAGAGCAAAATGGTCAGCCTGGATGACCTCAGCGGTCGTTTCCAAGCTCCGTGATCCCACGACTCCACCCGGATCGTTCTGCGTTTCCTTCAGCCCTGCTGTGTTTCCTGGGAACGTTGCATTGGGTTTGGGTTGGGTTTTTCAACCACTGAGCCAATCCTGGGCTCACTCGAAGTCTGCCAGCTCAACCCAAGCGAGTGCTTTATCTCCGCCCTGCGCTGCACGTGCAGATGTGGGATGCTGTTCTCACCCCACGTCTCTTCACTTATCCCTTTCTGCAGCAGCTTCTCAGCGGGACTGCAGTCCTCCCCTCTACTTCCAGCTGTTATCCTTACAGGATTTTCTCTGGGATTACCTCCAGGCCGAATTTCACCACTTTCTCACCCGAAGAGAGCTCTGAGGATGCGGAAACCTCCTCAGCTTTAAACTTGGAGATGATCCTGGCTGTTTCCTCGGTGATCTGGAAATGTTTGAGCTGTTTCCCTCGATGCCTGAGGGCGCTCATGTCCGGAGAGCTGTTCCTACTCCTCGTCCTCTCTTCCATTATCTCCTTCCCCATACAGGTGCTGTCGATGAGGCTGCCTTCTGCCTCGGAGTCCGTCGCCATGCTGGGTGATGTGGTAGCTCTCAAGGGCAAGCTGGAAGGCTTGGGGATGCGCGGCCGTGCTTTCGGCTGCACTCGGGCATATTTCACGGGCTGACGGCTGAAATGGCCCCGCTGCTGCGTCCCAAAGACCAGCTCTGAATCGCTGCCCGCCTTCTCCTCCAGGTCTTCCAACTCGGAGACAACGCTCACGTTCACCCCTGAAGAAAAAGAAAATCAAAAGGGTTGAGATACGTTCGCCGCAACAAATAGTGTCGGCCGACGTTTTCTCTTGCTGCTGGGATGCTGGAAGTCCTCAAGTATTACCAGCCTAAAACTCCCCTTCTGCACCTTCCAAACGTAGGAATCGGACCCATATTTTGTAGCTCTCCACCCACACCGCCATCGTGAGCATTGCTTTACCTCCACCCTCGGAGCTCTGGGCACTCTCCAACATGAACCCATCGATGGCCTCTCCAGAAGTTGAGATGTCGGATGCGTCGTCCACGCTGCAGCTGTGCTGATTCTGTCGGGACAAAGTCACGAAGGACACTCATTTGTCATGAAGATACGCTCTGCTTCCCACTTCACCCCCCCAGTGTCGCTGTGGCCGTGTGAACGGAGGATGGATTGAGCTGAAGGGAGGCGACCGCTTGAGCCGAAAACACTCTGATCCCTTTTGGGTTATTGGTAAGGGGCAACAGGGGGTGGGCAGAAAGTCAAGGGGGCTGTGGGGACGGCCACAAAATGTGCCCCAAAGTGGTCACTGCTTCACGTAGGGCTGAGATATTGTGCAGTGCTGACACAACCAGAGTGAGGAGGGGGGACGTCAGGAGCCGAGCGGTTAATTACGGCGCTGTCGTTAGGATTAAGTGCGCGTGGGATGGAGAAGGGCACGGGGATGCTTGGGAGCTGCCAGGAACCAATGTGAGTTTGCACAAAGACTGGGACACCCAGACAAGGGCTCTAGAAATCAGGGTTTTATTCATTACAAAGTGAGAGCGCCCTTAGAAGCAGCTCCCCTTCCTGAAGGTTTGCACTGTTCGGCTTTGCAAGGCAACAGCTGTGCTTTTGGGACCCTGTTGCACGTAAGATCCACAACTCAAAGCAGGAGGCAGAGAGCCCTGAACCAGAATCCGAACACTTCAGCTTCACTTTAGGAACACAATTTCCCCTCTTTCTCCCACCGAACCAGCGGTGAAAAGGAGGGAACGGCCGCGTCTGGCTCGGATGCTGACTTGTTGGGTTGGTTTTTCTCCAAGTGCTGGAAGGTGTGCAAAACCATGGTGATAAAATGGCTGTGGATCTTGGGAGGAAAGAAAAAAAAAAAAGGATCCAAGGCCACTGCTCAGGAACGCAGAGGGTCCCATAGGGTTCTACCAGGGAACCCTGCAGAGTTTGGGGGTCAGGAATGCAGAGGGCTCCCTGTAGGGATCTACCAGGGAAACTGTTGGGTTTGGTGTGCCCATAGCTGCTTCCAAATGGTGGAGCTGCCTACAGCAGTGTCCTGAATAATTCAGCACGGGGAACCCCCCAATTTTTCAGAAATGGGGTCTAAAACGTGGAACAAAAGCACCACCCAGAGTGGTCCGAGTGAGCTGATGGGTGACGCGTTGCTTATCATTCATTCTCATTCTCCCACTCCATGTGCAGCTCCTTTCTCTTGGAGCAACCCTCTGATAACAAATGCTTTTTTGGGGTTTGGGGAGGGTTTTTTTGCTTGTTCGTTTGGTTTTGGTGCAAAAAGTTCTTTCTCTGCTGGTCCACCTCTACAGGAGGGTCTGTAATCCCAGCTCAGTGTCTGCAAGCTCTACCTCTAGAGTTACATTCTGGGCTGTGTTTTGGCTCTGGTGTCCTTCATCCTTCTCTGTCAGCACTTCTTGCAAAGGGTTTTCACACCCAAGGGATAAGGATGAGGGCAGGTCCTCCATCCCAAACACCCTTTCGTAGTTCTGGATGAGAAACTCCACGATTTGGGCTTGATAACCAGAGTCAACAAGGCAGGACATGGAGATGTCGCTCCCTGAGCCCGGCCGGATCAGAGTGGGGCCAAACACAATGCCCAGGTTGTTTGGGGACATCTTGTTCTCTTCATATTTCTCTGCCACCCTGGGGAAGGGAAACAGGTCTGAACACACTGAGGATACAGATGGAATTGACCGAATCACCCCCCATTTCACAGCAAAGAGAGAAATCCCGTCTTCTACAGGGAACAGAGCTCTGATTTGTGCGTGGAAATTCCAGGTACAAACATTAAAACCTGTCTGGATGGTGCAGCTCCAACGTGTTCTGAGCTGGGAGAAAGGGGCGCTTTATTTTATCATTTAACCCCTTAATCTGTGCTTTATGAAGAGTTAACAGCAAGGAGCTTCTAGTTTCTGGTCATTAAGGTTTTCTCCTAATTGCTGCAAGACTGTCCTTTCCATGTCTTTTGAGGGACGTGGTTTAGAGGACACAATTGTGATGAGCTGATGGTTGGATGTGATGATTTTGGAGGTCTTTTCCAACCTTAACGATTCCATGATCCCAAAATCCCACCCCAAGATCCGATCCCAAATTCCCACTACAACGTTCAGTCCCCAGATCCAGCTGCCCATACCCAGACTGAAAATCCCACCTCAAAATGAGTTGAATGGTTGGACTTGATGATTTCAAAGATCTTTTCTGACCTTAAGGACTCTATGATTGAATGGGCGATGGGTCAGTGATTGGATATGATGAACTTGGAGCTCTTTTCCAACCTTAATGACTCCATGATAAATGTATTTATTTTTTTTTACCCTCCTCAGGACCAGCACTTTCCTCACCTGTACAGGTGTGCAATGAGATGACGCAGAGTGTTGTAGTTGCTCCCAGGCAATTTGCTCAGCAAGTCTTTCATGTTCTGGATGGGATCTGAGGGGAAGCTCATGCAATCCACCTTCTCTTCTCCGGCTTTTTGCAGTTCTTTGGCCAGCGCAATGAGGTTGTCATAGAGCTGGTACAGCAGAATGGGTCCTGAAAGCTACAATGAGAGGAGGAAGACAGTGAGCTGCTTCATCCCACTGGTCCCACGCTGCGGGATGGGGTCAGCTGGGAGCTGCCCATTGGCAGATATTTGGTACTCACTTCCTTCAGGAAATGCTTCAGGACGCCAGTGATGTCGTGGGGGGAATGCTCGGAGAGCTCCACCAGGCTCCTGCCATTCTCAAACGCTTGGCACAGCTTTTCCACCCGGGCTTTGGATCCGCTTATCCGATAGATCCCCTAGGAGGAGAGGAGAGGGCAGGCGTTCCAGCTACGGGGCACGAAGAGCAGAGGTGAGGCTCAGCAGAACAACTCTCCTGCTCACCTGCACTCCCAACGCACGAGCTTCGATTTCAGAGGTGCACTTCACCACAATGAAGGGAACCTCCTCCGGGAAGTCTCGAGGAACTTGGGTGAAGTCAATGCCAAAGAGAGGCGCCCGGTTGGGCAGCTTCTTGTGTCCGCAGGTGATCAGCAGGTTCTCCAGACACTTCTTGTGGCAGGTCAGGTAGCACTGAAATACCAGAAATTGCTTTGGGTTGTGCTCTGATTGCAGTCCAGCCCTTTGGCAACAGCTGAGCCCAACACTGGGCCCGCTGCTCCAGGTGGGGCCTCCCCAGAGCAGAGCAGAGCAGAGCAGAGCAGAGCAGAGCAGAGCGGAGAAGCACCTCTGTCGCCCTGTTGGCCATGCTCTGGGCAATGGACTCTGGGCTCCCATTAGCCTTCTTGGCCACCAGAACACACTGCTGGCTTGTGGTCAGCTGTAGGTCAACCACTGGTCAACCTCTTGGCCACCATCATCCTTCTTGGCCACCAGGGCATACTGCTGACTCACTGTCAACCCTTGGTTAACCTGTTGGCCACCACCGGAGTCAACCTGTTGACCATTATTAGCCACCAGGGCACACTGCTGGCTCATGGTCAACCCCTGGTCAACCGTTGGTCAACCAAAGCCTTGGACCTTCTCTGCAGAGCTCAGCCTCAACCCAGATGGATCCATGTGGTCGTTGCCCCCCAGATTCTGAACCCCACCCCTGCCCTTGTCGAACGCCATCTGGTTTCTATCTGCCCAACTCTCAGACTGCCCAGGTCCCACCGAACAGCACCACGGCCTTCTGGGCTGGCAGCCACCCCTCCCAGCTCTGTGCCATCACCAAATATTCTGTGGGCACGCTCCATCCCTTCACCCTGCTGACTGATGGAGATATTGAACGCAACTCTTCCCGTTCCCTTTCCACCCAACCCCCACAGTACCTTCTTGGTACTGTTTTGGGCAGCTGGTGTCTTACTTACGGACCCCAAACTGCACCTGGTGTCACGAGAGGGGAAAAAAGCACATGATTTTATGGGGTGAGGGGAAGTCTTACGTTCCTACAGCGAGCTGCTCGTCACCCCACGGTGCCACGCGAGGTGCGTGCGATGACAGCTCTCACCTCCTCACACTCGAAGCCGTTGACCATGAACGCGTCACACTCTCTGCACTTGGTTGGTCCCCGCAGTTTCCTGAATCGATGGGTCTGCGCTGCGCTGGAGAGGAGAGCATTCCTGAACTGCTGCTGGGATGAGCCATTTTCTGCAGGAACAGCATTGAAGCATGAGAAGCAGTTGGTACGTAAGCGGGAAAGCAGAGTTTCCCGTCTTGCCGGCCTCTGCTGCTCACCATTTTCAGAAGTTTGCAGTGAATCTCTCTCTTCAAAGTCATCCGAGGAGGACATGGTGCCCGTGGACGAAGCTTTCAGCAGTTTCCTGGTGGAGTTTCCTTGAGAAAAGAGCAAATACAAGAGCTGTTGTCTCATCTTCATGATCTCCTTTGCGGTTTGGCATCTGCTCCATTCCCACCCTTGTTGGGTTTTTTTGTTTGTTTGTTTGTTTTTTAGTTTATTGTGGGGTTTTGTTTACTTACTTATTTATTTATTTAAGAGAGGGCATCTTGTGCAGCTCTCACCTGGACTGGAGCTGGGAGAATCCAGGGATCGTGACTCACAGCTCCCACCCAGGCTCTCCGTGTCGCTGCAGAGGGATTTGTTCACACCTACAGAAGGCGGATATGGTGACCAAACACCCCCAGCAAACCTCAGGGTAGCAGCTTAGAATTGCAACTGGATAACAGCAGCAGCATCTAAATTACACATATAGGAGCTCAAATTAAAAAGAAAAAAAAATATAGACTTTTCTTCCGTTCAACCCACTCTATTCACCATTTGGGGAGATCTGCCTTCTGAGTGTATCCTCTGGGGTGCTCCCATCCTTGCTGCATCCCGTATAATGCAGTGGTGTCTTCTTTTTATTGCTGGGAGGAGACCTGGGGAGGGATTGCAAACGGTTTTCTGTCAGCACAGGATAAGGAATGGCATCGCGCGGTGGAGATGCTTTCTGGGTATGGGAAATGAAGCATCCATTTCAGTCGGGTTATGAGGTATAAGCTGAGTTTTCAAGGAAACTAAACACTTGCACAAAGCTGGGAAAGCATTTGACGGATGTAATTCCACCTGCAGGGAAAGCACTGAAGCAACCAGGCACCATTTCTTCTCACCTCTGTCCTCCAGAAGAGAACGGCTCGAACTCAAAATGCTCCATGGGAATGTCTTTCTTCTGCAGAGCCTGGATGAACTCCAGGTATTTCTCACCCACTCTGTATGGCTTGCAGGCCTCGGACAGGTCCTGGTATCCCACTGGAATCCATTCTGACTGAGTCTGCCTATGCTTTAACATCCTCAACGTGACCTTATTGGAGAAAGGAGGGGATGAAAACTGCATTTTTGCCCAGGTGCTTTTTCTTCTCTTGGACCTCATTGGATTGGCTTTAAGGTCTCTTCCAACCCAACACTCCATGGTTCTGTGGTCTTTAGGGTCCTCTCCAATCTATTCCCTGAGTCTGTGATCTTTAGGGTCCCATCCAACCCAACCCACTCCACAATTCTATGGTTCTGTGATCTCTGGGGTTCCTTCCAACACACTGCTGCTTAGTGGTCTCCAACCCATTCCATGGTTCCATAATCTTTACCTTTCCAACCCAACCATTCTACGGTTCTGTGATCTTTAGGGTCCCATCCATCCTAACTCATGCCATGGTTTTATTGTTCTATGATCTTTAGTATCCTTTCACATCCATTCCGTGGTTCTGCGATCTTCAGGATCCCTCCCAGACCAACTCACTCCATGCTTCTATGGTTCTATGATATTTAGGATCCCTTCCAACTCAACCACTCCATGGTTCTGTGGTTCTATGATCTTTAAGGACCCCCCCAACCCAACCCATTCCATGGTTCTACAGTCTTTAAGGTCTCTTGCATCCCTACCTATTCTGCTCAGTGCTTTCATTCTCTTCTAAGGGTGGGGGTTAGAGGAGTGGGGCATGGAAATTATCTGTTACTCTTTTTTTTCCTAGTGATTTCCTGTGGATATCCACCCTCCAAGCAGCAATAACTGTATACATTTCAAGCAACAGATAAGTCCAGAGTGCTCCCTAATTTCACCTGCTGGAGAACACCCAAACAAAGGGAAGTTCCACAGTACAACACAGAAGAGCCTCAAGGCCTTATCCCAAAGAGTGTTTTCTCTAAAATGAGGATTGAAGGAGAAACGACGAGACCTACCCGTGTCAGCACCTCATCTCCTTGGTAAATGAGCTTCCGAACGTGGGAGATGATCCGCGCTCGCACCTTCTCCAGTTCCTTTCGCCGAAAGTTGGCGTCATTGATGCACGTCTTGTACCAAGATTCTGCTTCCAGAACCTGCGTGTGGTGAGAAGCAGAGAAAGGAGGAGAACGTCACCAGGATGGGAGGGAAGCAGGAGTAACAGCAGCTGGCTCCAAGCTCCTCACCCCACTATAGAAACATAGAATGGGTTGGGTTGGAAGGAACCTTAAAGATTATGGGACCTTGGAATGGGCTGGGTTGGAAGGGTCCTTACTGATCATAGAACAATAGAATGGTTGAGTTGGAAGGGTCCTTAAAGATCACAGAACAATAGAATGGTTTGGGGTTGAGTTGGAAGTGTCCTTATGGATCATAGAACAACAGAACGGTTTGGGGTTGGCTTAGAAGGGTCCTTGAAGATCACAGAACCATGGACCCATAGAATGGTTGGGTTGGAGGAGTCATTGAAGATCACAGAACCATGGAACCGTAGAATGGTTGGGTTGGAAGTGTCCTTATGGACTACTGAACAATAGAAAGTGTTGGGTGGGAAGGGTCCTTAAAGATCACAGAGCCATGGAACCATAGAATGGTTGGGTTGGAAGGGTCCTTACAGATCATAGAACAATGGGATTTTTGGGGGTTGGGTTGGAAGGGTCCTTACAGATCATAGAACAATAGAATGCATTGGGTTGGAAGGGTCCTTAAAGATCACAGAACCATGGAACCACAGAATGGTTGGGTTGGAAGGGCTCTATCACTCTGCCCATGTAAGTTCTCTCTTCCTCCTGTTTATTAGATCCCTTCAGGCTCTGGAAGGCCACCAGGAGGTCTCCCTGGAGCCTTCTCCTCCCCAGCTGCACAACCCCCACCTCCCTGCACCTATCCCCCCATAGCAGAGGTGCTCCATTCTCAAGGTGTCACCTTGACTTGTGCCTCCTCGCAGGAGCGCCGTCGCTTCTCCAGCTGCTTGGTGGCACTGCTGGGGCTGATGACGGCCGAGTTCTGGTACTCATCCTCTGCCTTTGCACTCAGCTGCTTGGCTTTCTCCAGCTCCTCGCAGCGCTGGATGTACTGCAGGCGGGATTTGCGCAGCAAGGACAGGGATTCGTTCTTGAACAGACAAAGGGAGATTTAGGAAGCCCCAGGGAGGAGCGATGCCTGGGAGGAAAGCACCCATCTCCAATGCTCTCCCTTCTTCTCCTCCCACAGTTTAGGTGCCCTAATGGAGTTCTTAGCAGGATGCATGTTACATTATTTAGATTTTCTTTTCCCCCGGTGTTTTGAGCTGTCAGAGGATCACGCCCAGCTTTCAGCCCCTTACCATCCTCTTCTGCTCCTTTGTCCACTGATCTTTGAACTCTTTCCTCCACTTCTCGATCTCGTTCTTCTTGGCCGACAGGGGCTGCGGAGGGGTCACGGTTAGGGTGGAACATTAAGAATCTTGAAGGTCAGAAAAGACCCCTAAGATCATCAAATCCATTTCCTGGGAGGTGGCCAAATGCACCAGAAAGAACCCAACCACAGGAAGATCCTTCCTTTTCCCTTAGCCTTCTTTGCGTTCCCTTCTCTCTCCCCATTAACCCAAATGAGGATAAACCCCCCGCCCCCCGGTTTGGTCACTCCAATACCCCAGACTTGAGAATCCTCCAACGGTTGTCCATAAATACGGCACCTGGTAGAATTCCTTCTGTTGGAGCAACCCCACTGTCTCACTGGCTGCGTTTCCAATCTTGATATCATTCTCGAAGACCATTGTGTAGAGCTCCCGAAGAGGCATATTGGACTGCAGAAACAAACAACAACAACAAAATATAGGGTGTCAAACGGCGGATCACCCCCTCAGCTCCTCTAAATTTGGGAGCTCTTGTTATCTGCACATGGATTTACAGCAGCAACACAGCTTCCTCGTGTTTGCTCCGGGGGAACCCCAAGGATTGTACCTGGTGGATGATGGCGTTCCGCCCCGGCTCCGCTATCTTCACGATCCCTTTGGCATACTCTGTCTCTGTAAGAGAGCAGAGGGGGTTGGGTGCCAGCTGAAAGGTGGGTGCCAACGTGTTGCTCGTTGGGGTCATTTTGGTGAGGAGATCATTCCGATTCCCCCTCTTTGCCTTCACACATGAACAAAAATATGCTTCTCATCGCTCTGCCTTTGTGTGCAACGGAGCGTCCTTGGCTCCTTTGTTTGCAACGGAGCGCCCTCGTCTATGACTTATTAAAAATGCTATAAAGTATATATATGAAAACAAATAGCATGCAGGCTCTCGGATGCAGATGCGCCGTCCCACCCACCGTAATTCAGGCGTTTCTCGATCCAGCTGAGGAGCTCCTTGACGTATTTACACCACAACTTGGCGTACTGCAGGGCCGCATCAACGCCGCCTTCGCATTTTATCAGCATTTCATCCGCCTCCTCCACTGCAAAAAGAACCCGCACCAGTGCGGCAAAAACAAAAACAAAAAGAGAGGAAATGGTGAAGGAAAAGGCAAAGTTCGGGGAAAACCAATTTAACGTCACGCTTCATGGTGCCAGCAACAACCACTGAGAATCGTCCCAATGGGCAACAGAAGGGAATATCCCCAGTTCTACCCCAAACCTTTCAGAATTCATGTCTCAGTGCCTCAGAACCTCAAGAGAGGGACCTTAATGAGGCATTAATTAATAATAATAAGGGGAAGTTCTGCTGCAGCAGGAGGACCACGGAGCTCAAAACTGTTGACTGATGGACTGAGTGTCCTTGTGTCACCTTTTGGGTTTTAATTCATGACTTTACCTGTTAGGTCTCCCTGCATTTGTCTCTCTGGAATGCTTTTGCTTTTGGAGAGATCTTCACTTGGCTGTGGGGGCAAAAACAAAAACAAAAAGAGAGGAAATGGTGAAGGAAAAGGCAAAGTTTGGGGGATTTTGATAAGAATTCAGCTGGAGAATTCATTTCACTGCATTGGGCAACCTGGTTGGTGGGGTTGGAAGAGTAAGAGTCTGATGTTTGATGTGGGGAATGAAGCACGATATAAAAGTCTACCATCAAACCCTGAGGAAACACTTCACGAACACAGAGAGATTAAGGTTGGAATCACAAAATATTAGATTTTTTTTTTTTTAAATTAAGTTTATCTCTGGGGATAATGTAAGCTCATGAGAACAGTGGCTGTTAGAGATAAAATTAATTCTCCTGCCCCTTTATTCAGACAGAAGAGCACAGAACGAGGCTCACCACCCACACTGCACGAGTCCCACACTGCCCAAAAGGAGCAGAAAAACAACTGAGTTCTGTTTTAAAGGGCTTCGGTTGCTGAAGGGCAGAACTGTAGGCTAACAGGATCCGAACAGGATGTCGAATAGAATGCGTCATATTCTACCCCAAATCGAACATATCGAATTGTTTCCACTCAGTGTTACCTGTTCTGCCACCACCACTCTTCCAACCAACTGGGATACGCCACTGTGGCTAATAATAATAATAATAATAATAATAATAATAATAATAATAATAATAATAATAATAATAACTTCTCTAAAACAATTCTCATTCTTTGCCTACCGCAACAATCTCCCTTTCCATGGACAACTCTGCATCCCCATTGCCATCGGCGTCGCCAATGAACATATCCACTGTCCTGTCGAACAAAAAGGGATGAAATAAATCATAGGCTCATTGAGGTTTGGAAAGACTACTGAAATTGTCCATCCCCACCACAGATGAAGGCTTCAGTGACCCAAAAGTTGGATTCTGCCCCTCTTTCTCTACGTACGCGTTTCCAATTGAGATCTCAATGGCATCCAGGCTGCGGAATATCTCACTGTAGCGCTTCTTGTTTTCAGGTGCCCTCTCTTGATGGTCGAGACCTGGGGATGGGGAAGAAATCATTTCAAAGAAGGCCAAGAGCTCCTTGAGGTCTACAGAATGGTTTCCGGAGGTGCAGAGGAATGCGGTCGAGCTCCACTCTATCATGGGGATGTGACAAATTGTGATATCGCGGTGAGGCGCAACCAGGTGATGCCCAGCATGAAATGGGATTCAAAAGAAAACACTGGATGATAAATTCCCCAGGGTTCCTTGGATGATGGAAAACGAGTGTGTGGATACCAACAGGAGACATTTGTGCTGCAGAAAGCTTTGTGACAACGGCTATGGGGTGAAGACCCCATAACACAACCAATGGGGTCGATGGCTCTGCGTCCCGGTGGAAGTGGGACATGAGTGGTGCCCCCCAGGCTCCATCTGGGACTTCAACACTGTTATCCATGGGATAATAATAATAATGATGGGATAATAATAATAATAATAATAATAATAATGATGGGGTCAGTGCACCCTCAGCAGTTCGGTGGTGGCACTGAGTTGAGCAGCACAATTGGCACAAAAATGAAGGAAGGGATTTATCCCAGACAGGATCAAAAAGAGGACCAATGAGGTTCAACAATGCTTTGTCATATTGAAGGACCCTCCAGCCCAACAGTGCTGTGATTCTCTGGATCTATGATCTTCAAGACTCCTTCCAACCCAAACCCAACCCAACCATCCTCTGTTTCTGTAATTTTCAAGGACCCTTCTAACCCAACTCATTCCATGGTCCTATGATCTTTCAGGACCCTTCCAACCCAACTCATTCCACGATACTGCAATTCTACGATTCTCTGCCCTTCGTTCAGTTCTGGCAATGCACCGGGAGACCTGATGGAGGAGGCTACAACAACCTGCTCTGCACTCACGAAAAGCAAAACAGAACTGCATGCATGGGACCGATCAGCAGAAGCGTTGGCAGACCAACAGTCAGTTTCTTAAGTGCAGAATTCACCTCTTTCTCATGCATCACGTGTGCGTGGAGGTTCCTCAATCTGATTTCTGGTGAAGATCTGCCAGTGGGGGCAGCTCTGGGGGGCACACGAAATGGGAAGTGGGCTCATCCCTCCACGGGGGGCAGTGGGTTCCTCCCATAGAACTTTGTAAGCTGTAAGCGTGCTCTGCCTGAGGCCGTGCATGGAGCTGGGCGGAGGTGACCACACTTGGTAATTAATGCTGCTAATTGCTCACGTGTGTCACTGAGGGCAGAAGTAAAACTCTGAGTGGGCTGAGAGCTGCTGTAGAAAAAGGTATTAAAAAAAAAAAAGAAAGAAAGGAAAAAAAATAGAAAAAAGAAAAAAATATAGAGAAACGGGCAGCGGTGGTGAAAAACAAAGAAAAGAAAACTTCACTCTTCTTTGTCCTTTCAACATCCCAGGAAGCAGGATGTGGTTGACCTCAACCTAAAGTTGCGTCATTTGTCGTCGTGTTTGCAGCAGAATGTCACAAATGTCACTCTGATGGCGCTTGGAAAAGTCAGAAAAAGCAAAAAATGGTGTTTTTTTCTGTGTCAGCAGCGAGGGACCATCAACGCCTTTTAGCAATGAAGATCCAACAGCTGCAAATCTGAGGTCTGCCGCTCTCGTGGGTAGGAACACACAGGGGGCCATGGGTTTTATTCTCCTGTGCCCCACCGCCCTCTTCTTCAGATGTTTCATTCCTCAGTTCATTCTTTCTTCCTTGGAGTCCACGTATTGAATTTGGTCGTGCACGGGAGATAACTTTTCCCCGAAACAAGGCATTAAAATTCTGCTGGTATTGTTCCCAGTCATTTGGGCACTCTGGAAGCACTTTTTGTTGTTGTGTTAGCAAACAATGCATCTGTCTTCTTGCTTTCTTGCCCCAAATCAGCACCATTAATTAATTGCAGCTTGTATTACAGCCTCGCATACAACTCTGTCTTCTGAGGGAAGTTATGATCACACAGAACAAAAACGCCAAACAAGACAATCCTTCCCCGAAAAAGCGCCTCTTAACACATGAGATATTTTCTATCACCAGATCAGCGTTGATTCTTTCCTTTTTAAGTTCAGCCTCCTCCAGTCTGCGCACGGGAACGCTCCCGAACGACTCCTGACTGATTTGCCTCTGCATCGCTCAGCAAATCCCCCACATTTCAGCTTTCTTTTTTTCCTGTGTTTTCACCCCAAAGCAAACGAGAGCGCAAAATGGGGTGAAGATGCTCATTTTTGGCCATAAAAGCACCAGCGGAGCCATAAACTGCACCCAACACCTCATTGATAAACCAACATCCCCACCTCCTATCTAAGGGGGGGTGGTCTATCAAAATTCTCTTTGTTCTTCTTTTGAATATGAACACCAATTGTTCGTATTCCAGGGAATGAATCCGAACTCAACAGTTTAATTGGAAGCCTCACATCTTTCTTTGCCAGCTTGAGCAGATGTCTTCAATTTCTCTTGTTTACCACCAGTGGGAGATTGTACAACAGGAAGGAGTGACTCAACCCAGCAGTGCTGGCGACGAAACATTTTGAAAGCAGCTCTTGTACAGCCAGAGAAACGGCAACCTCAGCTTTCTCATCGATCCTTAGTTTAATCTGAAGCAAAATGGTGTTCCGTGGAAGCAGGAAGGCAGAGAAAGCAAAATCATGCTGGCCGCGATGAGGAAGTGGGGTCTGCCCAGTCCCCCTGCAGACTGCTCTCGAAGCAAAAAGGGTGGTTTGAGAAATCGATAAAATCGAGAAAATAAATCATTGTGTCTCTCATCCTCGCTTAAACAAGTTTTTCTTAGAATCATGACTCTTTTTTCCCTACTCTTCCAAGGACATCTGGTCTACCTGTTAACCCGTCAGCCCCCTGTCCACTCGCAGAAGCATTAAGGTCGGAATAAGCCTCTAAGATTGTAAGCCCAACCATCAAACATGTTCTAGGATTGGTTTTGGGGGCTGAATTTGAAGGTTGGATCTTGGGATTGGATGTCGAGTGGGGTTTTGAAATCACAGAATCATTAATGTTGGAAGAGACCTCAAAGACCATTAAGTCCAGCCGTTGACCCACCCTCACCATGCCCACCCATGGAATCATAAAATCATACAATTACAGAATTGTTAAGGTTGGAAAAGACCCCCAAGAACATCAAGTCCAACCATCAGCACATTTTGGGGTGGGATTTCAGAACCATGGAATCATTAGGGTTGGAAATGACCTCCAAGATCAAGTCCTACCACTGATCCGTAGCCATCGTTCCCACTCAACCATGACCTTAAGTAGAACTGTTGAATCATTAAGGTTAGAAGAAACCCGTCAGATCATCAGTCCAACCACCAGCCCACCCCCACCCACAGAATTAGTAAATCATGGAATCGTTAAGGTTGGAAATAACCTCAAGTCCAACCATTAAATCCATTTTGGGGCAGGATTTTAGAATCACCGAGTCATAAAGGCTGGAAAGGCCACTCAGAGCACCAAGTCTGACCACCAACCCATCCCCACCGTGCCCAAAGCACCACGGGATCCTTCGGGTTGGCTTTGAGGTCTCCCAACCTTCAGGTCAGCGATGGTTGGGTTGCGAGCACAGCAAATGAAATCAGTTTGCATGGCAGGGGGTGTTGGAACGAGGTGATGCCTTTTGGTATCACCTTTTCTTGGTCCTCTCCAACCCAATCCACTCTATATTCTCAATTCCGCATCTCCGAGCGCGATTTTGGTTTAATTTCTTCTCATTCTCTCTACCACTCAACCGAGGGCAGAAATCCCATCCATACCAACACGGGGCCTGAAGGAAGCTGCCATGTCCGATAAAAACATCACAATATTTTTAGCAGCCCTTGTTCTGCAGTTCAGCAGAAGCATCACTTCCCTTTCAGCCACGCCGTGAGACAACTGCCCTGAGCCCTCAGTTCAGCACCGCCGTCGGATTTTGGTATCACAGCTCTGCTGTGAGATTTCCTGGACGCGCCTTCCTCTTCTCTGCACTCAGCTTTGCAGTTCACAATGCAACACCTGAAGTTTTTCCACCAGGGCAAAGCTGGTTCTGCGTATCAGGGCTCAACGCATCTCAGCAGCAGATGTAGAAAATCCACTTCTTGCGGACTTTTTTCGTTAAAAAAGTGAGGCCAAGAGAAAAAAAAACCTCTGAAAGCCCAAATTGTCAGCGCTGCTTCTATGTGAGATCCTCCCCCTGCAGTGAGTCTGCGTCGTTATGACTGTGCCTAGTTGTGCCTTGCTCAGCATCTCCCTGCCCAGCTCAGAATCATCCCAGTTCCTCACCAATGCTGCTGTAAAACCAACACCACTTCCCATCTGTCGCTCAATTTCTCGTGTTCTCTGCCCACTTCAGTGGGGGAGGGGGGAGGGGGGAATTAAAAAAAAGGTGAAAAAATGAATTTGTAAATCAGTTCATCACTGAGGAGGTCAGAGCTGCTAATTAACAGCTCCCAGTGGACAGGAAATAATAGCAAAGTCAGTTGTAAATAGCAGCTTGCATTGACGAGGGGATTAATGAGACGTGTCGAGGGGGTGAGATGAGAATTTCCACTTACAGCATCATTTCGCCTCGTTAAAATGAAAGCGTGTGAACTGCAAATGCTTCTCCGTTGTCGATAGAGGGAGGAACCAAAGAATCTCCTTGTCCAGGAATCAGAGGGATGAGGAAAATAATTCATACATAAAGCTTCATCGTTTTGGGGAAGGACCGAAAATCAACCCTGACTGTTGTTGTGTTGGTGGGAGGAACTGTGAGGGTACGGGGGGGGGGCAGCCCAAAGGCAAAGGATGGGGTTCTTGGTCGGGTCTTAAAAGTTTCACCAAGAAACCTAAAAACGTAGTTAAAATCAGAGATCATCAATGAATCCACCAATGGGGTGGCTAATAAGCCAGAATGGATGTGATTGCTAATTGATCCAGGTATGGGATTGCTTCTAGAGGTCCCAAACATTGCTTCTTGGTGGCCTTAGAATCATAGGGTTGTAATGAATCTAATAAGCAATCAGCCTGCATCATGATCTGCTGGTGGAGTGCTTGGCCAGGTAACGATCCTACACCAACAATTAAGGCAGAGTGCCGTTAATTAGCGTGCAATTGGCCTCAGAAAGGGCAGCAAGCAGCCTAACGCCTGCAAATGAACTGCAGATGTCCTTCCTCCAGGCTGGAAAAGTGCCTGGAGAAAAGCAGAGAGGGACCCAACAATGGGGGGGCTTTGCATGCAAATGCCATGAAAAGAGTGATATTCGGTCGTGTTGGTTCTGTCCTACAGATGATAGCCTAACAGAAATTAATTTGGGCTTTATCACAATTTTTGGGCAGAGGGACCCAACAGAAAGCATGCAAAGTGCCAACACTGGGAGAACACCGCGCCTCCTGCCTCCCCAAAAAAAAGATGGTCTGCTCCATTTCCCCTTACTTAAGGTGACGTCCAGTCCCAGTGCATCAAATAATGTCACGTCAGAGAAAATTCGGGGAGAATTCAGTGGAATTCAGTGAGAATTCAAGGGAGTGCAGTGAAGCTCAAGAAAAATTTAACGAATTTCAGTGGGACTTCAATGAGGATTTGATGAGAGGTCAGAGAAACTCCATGAGAAGCCAACAGAATTCAATGAGGATTCAATGAGAGTTCAGTGAAATTCAAGGAGAATTCAGTGGAATTCAGTGAGAATTCAAGGGAGTGCAGTGAAACTCAAGAAAAATTCAACAAAATTCAGTGGGAATTCAATGAGGATTTGATGAGAGGTCAGAGAAACTCCATGAGAAGCCAACAGAATTCAAGGACAGTTCAGTGAAATTCAAGAAAAATTCAACAAAATTCAATGGGAATTCAGTGAAATCAAGACGATGTGGATCTTGATGGAAACCCCATGGGTTGAATTGGCACCCAGAGCTGCAAGGCGACTCTCATGTCATCTCCTGCCCCCCAGAATACTTATGAAGGCGATAGAAGGTTCTGATGCCATCACATACCGCTTGTCTCCGGGTCTCCCATGGCCAAATCTTCAGTGCTTGGATCTGAAAGCAGCAGAAAAATCCCAAGCGACCAGACTCCGAATCACGGCTGGATTAAGCAAAAAGGGGATCTGGGGGTTGGATCAGAGGTTGGGAAGTGACCCCATCCGTGAGAGCTGCGACAGCAGAAGGGTCGGTGAATGCAGCCCATGGACTTCCTGCTGCTCGCTTCCGTGGAAGGAAACAGTCGCGTTGCGCATCTGCTTCGCCATGCAATTTGCATAACTGGTGTTGGAGGGAAGGAACCACAGCAGAGCCCTCTGGTTTCGGTGCAGCAGCAGCAGTTTTGCACTTTTAATACCCATGGAAAGCCTCGTTTTCTTGGGGAAAAGCCATCTTTCCAAACAGACCGATCTTTAGGTTCAAAAGGAGGAGAGAGAAGATGAACCTCTTTGGTCCCTGTGGTTTTACTGCGCGCAGAACACCAGCACTCCTGCCCACCAGAAACCAAACCTCCACTCTGTTGTTGTTGAGTTTCACCCTATGGGGAAAGAATTTCGAGATTCTGGGTCTTCTCCGTGGGACTGTGGGTCCTGCAAAGCTGGGAGTAATGGGAGCAATGGGACTGGGATGTGTGGGTGGTGAGAAGTCGGTGGGAATGGGGCAGGAGAGGTCCTTAATGGGCCATTCCCCCAGCCTCCACGTTAGTCTTCAGTTTTCCTTCAGTGCAGCAGCGATCTGAGGACGAGGTTGGAAATGGGAAATGTTTCCTTGGGGATTAAGGACTGAAAAGAGCAGAGATTGAAGAGAACATTGGCCTATTTCCACAAATATTAATGGGGGAAAACAATGGCAAAAGGTTTAGAAATGAACTCTCAGGTCAGGTCAGAAACGACCTCAAAGAACACAAATTCCAACCTCTGACCCATCATCCTCAGTGGTCACTCATAGAATTGTCACCCCCACCATCACAGCGCCCAGCCGCAGTCACGGAATCACAGATTCAGTGAAGTTGGAAATGAACTCCATGGAAAGGGGAAGGGAAGAGGAAAAAAGGAAAAAAGGAGAAAGAAAGGAGAAAGGAGAAAGGAGAAAGGAGAAAGGAGAAAGGAGAAA
>JAPSGF010000246.1:55890-66847 GCA_035772895.1 Perdix hodgsoniae | reverse complement strand
AGGGTTGGGAGGACGGGAGGGGTGGCAGCGGTGCCGGGGTTGTGGGTTTTCAAGGCCCGGTGGATTTGTGACCGCCGCTCCTTCCGTCCGCAGCATGCAGCCGGTGGGGGTTTGCACCGCGGCGCTGGGATCGCTGGGGCTGATGAGGTTCTTCGGGGTTCCGTGGGTTTGGAGCCTGGCGGCAGCGCTGGGCATCGGCCTGGGAAGCGGAGGGTGGAGGCTGCTGAGGGTGATCTGCAAAACGGCGCTGCGGGATCTCTTGTAAGTGATGCGGGGCTCGGGGTTCTGTGCCCGTACAGCGTGCATCGGGTCCGGCAGCCCACGGCCGGTGCCCCGGTCCCAGCACCCGACGCTCTGTGCCCAGTATCTGGTACGCAGCACCCCGTGTCTGGTGCCCGGTACTCTACGCCCGGTGCCTGGTACCCTGTGCCCAGTGCCATCTGCCCTGTGCCCTGTTCCCAGTACTCAGAATCTGGTGCCCAGTGTTCAGAACCTGGTATCCAGTGCCCTGTTCCCAGTACCCACTGCCCTGTGCCCAGAATCTGGTGCTCAGTACCCTACACCCAGTGCCTGGTACCCTGCGCCCAGCTCCCAGTGCCTGGCATCCTGTACTCAGTGCCATCTGCCCTGTGCCCTGTTCCCACTACCCAGAATCTGGTGCCCAGTGTTCAGAACCTGCTGCCCAGTGTCCTGTTCCCAGTACCCAATGCCTGTGCCCAGAACCTGGTGCCCAGTGTTCAGGACCAGGTGCCCAGTGCCCTGTTCCCAGTGCCATGTACCCACTGTCTTGAACCTGGTGCCAAATATCCAGAACCTGATGCCCAGTACCCAGTGCCAGGTGCCCAGTGCCCTGTTCCCTGTACCTGGTGCCCAATATCCAGTGTCTGGTACTCAGTGTCCTCGTCCCGGTGCCCACTGCCCTGTGCCCAGAATCTGGGGCTCAGTACCCTACACCCAGTGCCTGGTACCCTGTGCCCGGTGCCCAGAACCTTGTGCCCAGTATTCAGAACCTTGTGCCCAGTGCCTGGTACCCTGTGCCCAGTGCCATCTGCCCAGTGCCCAAAATCTGGTGCCCAGTGTCCACTTCCCAGTACCCACTTTCCAGTGCCCAGAATCTGGTGCCCAGTACCCAATGTCTGGCACCCAGTGTCCACTTCCCAGTACCCACTGCCCTGTGCCCAGAATCTGGTGCCCAGTACCCGGTGTCTGGCAGTACACTACACCCAGTGCCCAGAATCTGGTGCCCAGTGCCCAGTATCCACAACCTGCTGCCCAGTGCCTGGTACCCTGTGCCCAAAACTGGATGCCCAGTACCCGTTGTCTGATACTCAGCGTCTTCTTCCCAGTGCCCAGTGCCCTGTGCCCAGAATCTGGTGCTCAGTATCCAGTCTCTGGCACCCAGCACCCAGAACCTGGTGCCCAGTGCCCCGTTCCCTACACCCAGTGCCCAGTAACTGCTGCCTAATTCCCAGTGCTTGGCCCCCAGGACGTGACACCCTGCAGGATGCACATCCCACACCCACCCCGCCTCCATCCCCGCGCTCCCAGTTCCACCCCAGTGCCAGCACTGGTGCCAGTCCAGCTCAGCCACTCAGCCCCAGAGATGTGAGGATGTTTCTTGCTCTCCTCTCTGCCTTCGAGGAGTGAAATTCGGGGATGGGAGCAGCATGAGGAAGGACCGCTGTTATTCCTGGGAGCTGTCGTGGGTGTCTCACTGATTTCCGCAGTTTTTAGCCCATTTTTTGGGGGGGATGTGCTTGGAATTTGTAAGGATTTAGGGCCATTGCCCTGGCCAGCATTGCCTGGCTTTGCCGTGGCTGTCACTGAGCTTTGGAGAGCTGTTTCCTCCCGATTGCCCGGCGAGCTGGGAAGAATGGCAGAAAATAAACCGGGCGGAATAAAACCCTTAAAGTATCTGGAAAGTGTGGCTCATGAGACAAAAGGGTCCTCTGTTCTGCGCTTGGCACCGCTCCACGGAAGGTCACCGCGCAACCCAACCATGGCCAACAGCTCCGTTTGTGGGATCCCTTCCCCCTCCCCCCTGCGCTCATTGACACTCAGAGCTGCGGGGGTTTCTTTAAGGGCTGATATTAAACGACGTTCGGAGTTTCTGGGGATCCTTCCAACGTCTCATGGCGCAGTAATTCCCTCTTTGATGTTGGCGGAAGAGAACCGCGCCGCGCTGCCTCCATCTGTCCCATCTCCAGAAGGAAATAGAATCGGTGGTGCTGTATCTCGGGATGTATTCTGATATATTTTCCATCCTTTGTTACATGAACATTGAAATCTGTGTTTTCTTCATCCCCTCCAACCAGCCCAGGGCCAAAAGAGGAACCATTGGCTTTGTTTCCTTCCTTGCTTTGCTTTATGAGCGGTGATGTTGGCTTTATCACTTAAATAATGACAGATCCTAAGGCGTAAAACTGGATAAATAGCACAAAAATGCTGAAAAACATCCTGGCAAGAGCGGTGCCTCCTATGTAAGGTCACATTTCCTTTCTAGGTGAAAGCAATCATTTAAAGATTTTTTTCCCCCCCTCATATCCTTAAAAGAAAAACCTGTGGCTTAGCATCACTTGTTTGAGTTGGTACCAACATCCAGATTTATGGATGACCCCTGGTTTGAGGCATGGAAAGTGCCAGACCCGTTGGTGTTTTTGTGACGTTTTTACCATAATGCTGAAAGTCATCGTTTCCCACAGAGCTCAGCAGTGGTCCAAAGTTCAGCGCCAGCAGGGTTGAGGTGTCCAAGGGGTTGGATTCCAATTGGACTCCCATATAGGGTACACACGCCGCGTCCGTTTTCCCATATGGAAATCAGTGCTGTATTTGACTCAGAAGCATCAATATTAAAGAAAATAAACAAACAAACAAACAAAAAAACCCGAATTGAATTGATTTCAGTATAAATCAAAGACTGTAAAGTAGACCAAGAGCCATCCACGAAACTTGGTGGCCTTCCTGAGAACACCAAGAGTGTCCCAACAGAGAGAATCAGCGATGTTGGCACCAACACTGTATTTCCTTCTGGAGAGCGTTGCAATTCCTTGTCGAGAATGCTGTAAATCCTTCTGGATTTCTTATTTCTTCTCTTTCTTTGCGTCAGTGGCCTCTCGGTGCTGTTACGAGTCAAGTACAAGTTACGATGGCATCAAAAAAACAACAACACCATTCCCAAGATGTTCCAGGACGTCGTCCGCCGGCACCCCGACAAAGTGGCCCTGATTTACGAGGCCACAGGTGAGAAGTGGACCTTCCGGTGGCTGGATGAGTATTCCAACGCCGTGGCCAACTTCTTCTACCAGCAAGGCTTCCGCCTCGGGGACGTCATTGCCATCTTCATGGAGAGCCGCCCCGAGTTCGTTGGCCTCTGGTTGGGGATGGCAAAAGTCGGCATCGAAGCGGCCCTCATTAATTTCAATCTGCGCTTGGATTCTCTGGTTTACTGCATAACGACGTCAGGAGCCAAAGCGGTGATTTTTGGAGGAGAGCTGTCCTCAGGTGGGTCACCTGGGTGCCTGGGGGATCATTGAATCATGGAGTGGGTTGGGAAGGGATCTTCGTATCATAGAACCGTGGAATGACTGGGTTGGAAGGGTCCTTGAAGATCACACAGCCATAGGATGGGTTGGAGGGGTCCTTAAATATCGTAGAACGGTAGAATGGGCTGGAAGGGTCCTTAAAGATCATAGCACTATAGAATAGCTGGGCTGGAAGGGACCTTGAAGAGCGCAGAACTGTGGAACAATAGAACGGGTTGGTATCCGGACCTAGATCTTCAGGTCCTCTCATTGCGGCGACATCTTGGGGCACAGCAGGACATTATACAGATTACTTTTGCCGCTGCCTACCGTGTTACGTTTCTTGCAAAGCATTTCTTGCTTCATGTTGCAGCAATAACCGAAGTGAATGGGATGCTGGGGAAGAACATGGCCAAGTTCTGCTCCGGTGACTACAACCCAGAAGTTGTTCCTGCAGAGACCAGGCACCTGGATCCTCTTCTGAGCACTGCATCGAAGTCACCACCAACTCAGACTCCAGCCAAAGGCTTGGATGGTTGTGTTTATCAGCAGTCCTTATTTCTTAGTGGGATGCCCATAAGAATCATAGAACTGTATCACAGAACTTCCATCAGAGTTGGAAGAGACCTCAAAGATCACTGAGTCCAACCCATCACCACCATGCCCACTAAACTACGCTACTCAGAGCTGGGCTAGGAGACAGCAAAAGAAGGGTTAAATCAACCCTGTTTGGGGTCACAGATAGTAAAAAATAACATGGGGAAAAAGAACAAAATGTAAGATTGTGGTTCCAGGGTATTCTGGATTAAGTTTCTCAGCAGCTGAGATTTGCAAGGAAAAAAATATCAGATCCAGGTTTGAAGGCATTCTGGATTAATACTCTCCATAGCTGAGGTTTCCATGCACATCTGAGATCAATCAGGATTCTCATTTGGGAATTTGTTTCCTATGGGTGGAACAGTGCTGCAGAAATTCCTTCAGAGTTTTCCTTGCAGGGCTTTGGGTATACTGCCCTGCCTTCAGCTTTTCCTATAGATTGCTTCGGAATTAGGATCTGAGCTGGAGAGCTCATCAAATTCCGGGACCATCTGTGTAGAGGTGTGTGGGTCTCATCCTCAGACCTCTGTAAACTCTTTGTATGCGTTTATTTAATTACCTCTACGGACAACATCCAGACCTTCTCCTAGGGAGACGCCCCTCAACGCCCATCTCAGACTTTGAGCTGTGGTCAAAGCCCATCCTCAAGTGCTCTGATAGGAACAAAGCCTAAGAACACCTTTTTATGAAGGGTTTTCTCAGAGAGCTGAGGTCAGTTGGCCTGATGCCTGTTTTCTGCTCTTCCAGATCGGCTCTTTTACATCTACACTTCAGGTACAACGGGAATGCCCAAAGCTGCCATTGTGGTGCACAGCAGGTGAGGACCCAAGGAGACAATTTCTTCTTTCGATGCTTTTCACGTCGTGAAAGCTGAAGCTTGGTTCACCCCACATCCTCATCCTGGGCTGTGTTCTCGCAGGTATTACCGCATCGCTGCCTTTGGGTACTATGCCTACAGGATGCACCCAGAGGACATCCTCTACAACTGCCTTCCGCTCTACCACTCTGCAGGCGAGCATCCCCTGCCCCATTCCCACGTTGGGATCCTCCACGTGTCCCCATGGGTGACCCCAAGACAACCTCGGGCTCTTTGTTTTCCAGGTAACATCATGGGGGTCGGCCAGTGCCTCATCCACGGCCTCACCGTGGTCATCAGGAAGAAGTTCTCCGCCAGTCGCTTCTGGGACGACTGTGCCAAGTACAGATGCACGGTGAGGGCTCTGCTGGCTCGCTGCTTTGCTGCCCACCTCCAGATGGTCCCCTTGTCCCAGAGCCATGGAAGGAATCAGTACGGTTTGATACTGGTTGACATAACGAGTGGAATTAAAAGCGTGACCTCAGCAGGTGGGATGTTGAAGAGAGATCCCAAGCGCTGCCCTCTGAGTTATAGTTTGGACAATTGAAATCCTCGTGTATCTCCAAACAATCTGTTTTATTCCCTCTACTGAACCTTTCAGTGAGTTTTGTAGAAATATTCCCCATCCCGATATTCTTGGTGCATTATAGAAAATAATAAGGCTCCGATAAAGGGAGAGTTTCTGTCCCCAGTGAAGGCGGTGGTAGAAATTCAGTGTTTTCAGGATATGCTGGAATGAATACAAACACAATAGCTTTCAAATCCAGCGCTTTGGTAACTTCAGCCTCAGGAAAAAAACAACAGCGTCCAAACTAACCTTCATCAGTTTTCTGTAAGAGGTGCTGCGGCGTGACTGAATTGCCAGTGCCATTGTAGGGATGTGGGATGGAGACTCGCGGATGTCTTTCACCCATCCTCACCTGCTCACTCTGTAAAGCCATCAAGGCTGGATTTTCAAACACAAACGTCTGTTGTAATTGGGGGAAAGGTCTTTGAGAACTTGAGAACAGCTTGTCGGCGCTGAATGCTTGTGTCGGTGCCAACATCACCTACTAATTTAAGCAGCTCTTTCTCCTTCCCGGTGTTTATCTGACCCTTCTCCCGTAAGGAATATTTATAGGTGGTAATTGGATCCCCACTCAGCATTCACTTTGTGACATCAAGCTTTTTGCTTACAGCCGACCGCTCGTTCCCCCCAACCTTCCTGGCGCGCGCCCAGAACCCATCCTGAGCGATGTCTTTGTGTTTGCTGCTTCAGATTATTCAGTATATCGGGGAAATCTGCAGGTATCTTCTGAACCAGCCAGTCCGAGAGTCGGAGACGCAGCACTGCGTGCGGCTGGCGGTGGGCAATGGGTTGAGACCCACCATCTGGGAGGACTTCACCAAGCGCTTCCGCATCAAGCAGATCGGAGAGTTCTACGGAGCCACGGAGTGCAACTGCAGCATTGCCAACTTGGATGGGAAGGTGAGGGAAGAGAAAAGGTGGAGAGGAATGAGTGGAAGGGAAAAAGCTCTGCTTGCTTCCCTGGTTCTCTGCACCTTGCATTCTAGAGATGATAAAGAGCTAAACTGGTAAATAAGCAGCGTGCACAAAAAAAAAAGGTAGAAAAACTCAGGGCAAATTTCCCTCTCAAATGGAGCGGGAATAAAGAGCGGGGAATTCCCAACATACAAAACCCAAGCCATTTTCTTGAGCCTTTTGGGTGTTTTTTTCCTGCCTTTCTGAAGGTCGGTGCCTGCGGCTTCAACAGTCGGATCCTGCCCAACGTTTACCCCATTCGTTTGGTGAAGGTGAATGAGGACACGATGGAGCTGATCCGTGATTCCAGGGGGCTGTGTGTCCCATGTCGCCCAGGTGAGAGTTGACTCGAAGTAATTTGCCGCAGTTCTTTGTTCTAAGAACAAATACTTCATGAGCTCTGATAGTTTTAAGGAGTTTGTGGTGTCGTATGTGGGTTTTTCCTTCTAGATCTCTGATGATGGATCCGTTACTTTTATGAAGATCTTTGGGACAAGCAATGATGTGATGGAATACATCGTAACTCAGTGTCATCTTGTGCTCTTTGGTCCTCTTTCCTGCAGGAGAGCCAGGATTACTCGTAGGTCAGATAAATCAACAGGATCCCCTGCGTCGCTTCGACGGCTACGTCAATGAGAGCGCCACCCACAAGAAGATTGCTTACAATGTGCTCCAAAAGGGGGACCAGGCCTACCTGTCAGGTACTGGGCTCACTGGTACTGCAGTTCCTCGGCACTGATCATGGGACCATGGAAGGACTGGGTTGGAAGGGACCTTAAAGATGATAGAATCGTGGAAGGATTGGGTTGGAAGGGACCTTAAAGATCAGAGATCCATGTAATCACATGGGATGGGTTGGAAGAGACCTTGAAGCCCATTCAGTTCCAGCCCCTGCCGGGGGCTGGTTGCCACCCCCAGATCAGGTTGGTTCGGTGACATCTAAACCTGATATCTTCTTTTGAGAGGAGCAGATGCGTTAGTGTTTGGAAGTTGCCAGCTATTGAGCTGCAGTGGCAGCAATGTTTATGTTTCAAGGAGAGAGAAGTTTTCCTCTGCCCTTTTTCTGCAGCTGCAGCTTTGTTCTCTCCCGTAATGGGGGTGGAAAGTCACTCAGCTGGTTCTGCAGTTCCATGGGAAGAAGACAGTGCAGCATCTGGGGGGAACAACAGTGAGTGATGTACAGCCAAGGTGATTTGGTGTCTTCTCTCCCTCCAGGAGATGTGTTGGTGATGGATGAGCTTGGCTACATGTACTTCAGAGATCGCAGCGGAGACACTTTTCGATGGCGAGGAGAGAACGTCTCTACCACAGAAGTGGAAGGGATGTTGAGTCACATCCTCAACCAGACAGACGTCGCGGTGTACGGAGTGGAAGTGCCAGGTAACACCTCAAGTCGGAATTCTCAAGCTTTAGAGAGAATGGAAATAAGCAAACATACCAAATGTGCATCGTGCTGTGGGACAGGTAGAACTTGGTTACCTCTACTGAAACCAGGCACCTGAAAAGGAGAGGATGTAATAGAGGCCAGAAGGGGAGTTTGATGCTGTTGCATTCTTTCTGAGCAGCAGGAATCACCTGGGATGTGGGCATAAGGGAAATCCTCCAGGCCCCCAGCATATCTGCAGCCTCTGCTGGGCTCAGTTCCCCATCAGCTCTGAACTGGGGAGCCCAGCACTGGGCCCAGCGCTGCAGGTGGAGCCTCTCCAGTGCAGAGCAGAGGGAGGAGCACCTCCCTCACCCTGCTGACCACAATTTGGGCAATGCATCCCAGGGTTCTGTTGGCCATCTTGGCCACCAGGACACACCGCTGGCTCGTGGTCAACCATTGGCCACCAGGACCCCCTGGTCCTTCTCTGCAGAGCTCCTTTCCACTGCTCAGCCCCAACCCAGACTGATGCATGCTGTTTTTCCTCCCCAGGTGTAGAACTCTACACTTGCCCGTGTTAAGTCTCATCAGGTTTCCCTCTGCCAAACTCTTCAGCCCATATCTACACTTGAATCTCTTAAATATTTCATGCTTAACTCATGCTACCTTTTTGTGTCTTCACCTCTTTTATTGCAGGGGTGGAAGGAAAAGCTGGAATGGCAGCAATCGCAGATCCTAAAACAAAAGTGAACCCCAACATTCTGTACCAGGAGCTCCAGAAAGTTCTGCCTTCCTACGCCCGGCCCATCTTCCTCCGTCTTTCGCCCCAGGTTGACACCACAGGTAGGGGCAATCCCCCATCTGCTGCTCTCGGCCAACTTTTAGCTCGAAGGGGGAACTTTTATTTGGCAGTGAGCTGAGAAAGCAGCCCTTAGGCAATGCGCTGTAACTGGAGCCGCTTGGTTGGCTGCCATCCATCTTCTGCCAGAGGTTGCGTAATAAAATCCTCTCTTGTAGTCAACAAATACCATTAATAAAAGCTGGAGCTCAGTCTTAAGCCAGCAACAAGCTCGTTACAGGCTTTAAAACTGAAGCACAGTGGGAAGAAAGCTCTCTGAAATGGTATCCGTGTGGTACAGAGGAGCTCTGCACGCACAGGGTGCTGCTGAGAAAAGAGGGGAAGAGGCTCTGAGCCCCCCTCACTCTGTGCTGCACCACCTGCTGCCTTTTGTGGGCTGTTGCGTGGTCTTGTTCTGGTCACATCGTGTCTACATGCCCTTAATGTTGCAAAGCAACAGGAGATGCTTTGGCTGCTTTCATTGGTGCTTTAAATTCCAGAAAGATCTTCCCATTTTCTGGGAATCCCCGGAGCCCTTCCCATTTTCTGTGAATCCACAGAGTCCTTCCCATTTTCTGTGAATCTGCAAAGCTTCTTCCATTTCCTGGGAACCCAGAGAGCCACTCCTTTTCTGTGGAGAAGTAAAAACTGCACGAGCTCCACATAGGAACAAGGTGGCAAACAGAACATTTGCAAATTCTTAAGCAAAACTCTGACTGAAAATGAAATGCAGCCTTCCTCTCTCACAGCGTTTCGGATAGGAAGCGTTCCCTTCCAAATATTTTCTCCTTTCTCCCTTTTCTGAAGGCACTTTCAAGATCCAGAAGACCCGCCTGCAGAGGGAAGGCTTTGACCCCCACCAGACATCGGACCGGCTGTATTTCCTGGATGCAAAGCTGGGGAAATACGTTCCATTGGATGAATGCCTTTACGCCAGGATTTGCTCCGGGAAAGTCGCCTTATGATCAAACCTGGATCAAACCTTGCGAGGAAAACGACGATTAACTGAAAAGATGAGGCTTGTGGGAAGCTGAAACGCGACGTGAGACCCTCCGACAGCAAAAGCACCAGCAGGGAAACCTCTCTCGGGGTGTTGCCCTCAGCTAAAGCACATTAACCCAGCGAGCACTGACCCATTAACCCGCTGCCACGCTGATAGAGAGGATCTTTTGTGACTGCCCCCCCACTGCCGTGCTGTCAGTGGGAGAGGTTTTGTGGTGACATTTATGGACGCGCCCCACATGGGTTTGTTTGTGCTCCGTCTGCGGACTGTACTTAACGAGTTAGGCTTTTAACAAAGCAGTCTTTAATTGCGTTAGGTTTCATCTTAACGACGCCCGGAAATCTCACAGGTGCCAAGCCCTTAGGGCTGGGAGCTACGGACACCAGGGGTTGAGGCCTCTGAGCTTGGAGGAGGCTTTGGGGTGCAGGGAGGTGGATGGAGAGCAGCCGTGCTGTGAGTGAAGCCTGAGGAAACGTGAATGAGTGCTGCTGAGCAAACTGTGACGTGTTTTCATTACTTGGGGGGGACGGGAGCCAGGCGAGAGTTAACACAGAGAGTTAACACAGAGAGTTAACACAGAGGGATGGCTGCACGCAGCGTCTCCTCCCGCTGAAGGTCAGCCGGGCCGAGGCTGCGGGCGCGGGGCTGAAGCCCTCACGCAAGGCCGAGGCCTCAGCCCTCGACTAGGCCGCGGGTTGCTAGGCAACGCGCAGCGCTCCCCCACTTCCGCCTTCCTCTGCGGAGCCTCCTTCGGCGCGCACTCCCCCCCCTCCCCATCCACTTCCGTCTCTCGCTGTGACGCCACATCCGGCCACCTCTCCCCCACTTCCGGCTTCCGCCGCTCTCCACTTCCGGCCGCCGCCATGCCGGGCCGCATCTCGGTGTTCCCGTCCCCGCAGGAGCTGGGCTCGGCCTTGGCGCAGCTCGTTGTGCAGCGGGCGGCCGGGAGCGGCGGCCGCTTCTCTGTGGGGCTGTCCGGAGGCAGCCTGGTGGGGCTCCTGGCCCGGGAGCTGCCCTCGGCCGCCTCCACCGGAGCCGCCAGCGGGGCCGGCCCGTGGCTCTTGGCCTTCTGCGACGAGCGCCTGGTGCCTCCCGAACACCCGGACAGCACCTGCGGGGCGTACCGGGCTCAGCTGCTGCCGCGGCTCCCGGCGCCAGCCCCGACGGTCCTCGCTGTCGCTCCCGGGCTGCCTCCGGACGCTGCGGCCGCGGATTATGCCGAGAGGCTGCGAGAGGTAGCGGGGAGAGTGGGGG
>JAPSGF010000246.1:39196-55390 GCA_035772895.1 Perdix hodgsoniae | reverse complement strand
ACCCCCCCCCCCCCCCCCCCCCCATACCTTTCTCTATGCCAGGAGCTGGGGGTCCCCAACACAAGGACCCCCTGCCCCCAACCCCTCCAGGATTTGGGTGAATCTCTCACCTCCCCCTTCCTCCAAGATTTTGAGGACTCCCCCCCCATCACCCCCAGGATTTATTTGGGGGACTTTCCCCACCACAGCCCCCCCTATTCCCCCCTGGATTTGAGGGACCCTTCCACCCTCCAGGATTGATTTGGGGAACTCCCCCATCCTCCCCTCCCCAGGATTTAGAGGACTCTCCCCTCCCCCTTTCCCTTCCCTCCAGGACTTGGGGAGCTCCCCCTACGATTCGGTGGATCCCTCTCCTCCCCCCCCAGGATTTGAGGGACTCCCGCCCCAGGATTTGGGGAGCTCACCCCACGACCCCCCCCTGTCCCCCCCAGGCTTTCCATGGCGATGTCGTGCCCGTCTTTGACCTTCTGCTCCTGGGCGTGGGGCCGGATGGCCACACCTGCTCCCTGTTCCCCAACCACCCCCTGCTGCAGGTGAGTGTGTTTGGGGGGGGAAAGGGAGGGGTTAGGCAGCTCCGCCTATCCCTTTCCTTTGTTCCAATGGAGTTTTTAATATGTTTCTTTTAATTCTTTTTGATAGGAGAAAGAGAAAATCGTGGCTGCTATCACCGATTCCCCAAAGCCGCCAGCGGAGCGAATCACGCTGACCCTCCCAGTGCTGAACGCTGCACGCACGGTGGTGTTCATCGCCACGGGGGAGGGCAAAGCCGCCGTCCTAAAGGTGGGGGACACTCTGGGGACAGCTTTGCTGCCCCACAGAGGGATCTGATTGTGTTCTGGTGACACGGGGGTGTTTTGCAATGGGCTTGGGACAGAGATTTGCGATTCTTTTTTGTTGTAGCTCCTCTGTGGTGAAATGGAGTTGTTTTATGGTGGGGTTGGGACAGAGCTTTGTGGTTCTCTTTCACTGTAACTCCTCTGTGGTGAAATGGAGTTGTTTTATGGTGGGGTTGGGATGCTTTGCAGTTCTCTTCCGTGACAACAACTCTGTTTCATCCAACAGCGCATTTTAGAAGGCAATGAGGAAAATCCCCTCCCCGCTGCTCGCGTCCAGCCGCACACGGGGCAGCTGCTGTGGTTCCTGGATGAGGCAGCAGCCAAAGAGCTGACGGTGCCCTTTGAGAAGCATTCCATCCTGTAGGACCAAACCCTCGGCCGATTTATTGGGGATCGGTCACCACAGCGCCCGCCCGGATCCTCCACGTGGTGCTGAGGTTTGAGGAGTCCACGTGGAGCAGCAGTGCGTTGAGGAACGGTGTCGTGTTTGTGTGGAGCACAGATGAGGTCGTTCCTTTGGTTCTGTGCCGGGCTGCAAACTGGGAGCAGTGTGAGGTGGTGGTCTCATGTTTTGTGAATGGTGGCTGTGATATTTCGAGGAGTACACGATATTAAATGTACAGATCTCAGCTTTGAGGGCGTTTGCTCTTCCACTCAGTTGCACCCTTCCATAAAGCACAGCAAGGAGCAGAGCCTCGGGTGGTGCAGGGGGTGGGGTGGCACAGGGACACCCGGGTTCTCGGAGCTCTCCTTTATTTTCCTGTGTGGTTTATTGGATCCGTCTCCAGTGATTTATCTATTTCCACTGCAAAGCACCGGGCCACATCTCCTCCCTGTCCTGTTTCATTTATGTCTGCACACAGTGGCACAGGTTTTGTTTCCACCTTTTCAGTCCCAGTGTTTTCTTTGCTGTTGTTGGATGCATTTTTCTGCTGTCGCTTTCCCAGCAGTGATAGGGAATGGATTGAAACCATGCAATGCCCAACAACAGGAACAGCAGGAAAGCAGCAGCACTCCTGCATATTTAGAGGCACAGAACAGCTGGTACTGTCCTACAATCCTCCTCCCAGAGCTCCAGTGCCTTCCCAGTGCCCCCCACAGGGCTTCCCAGTGCACTCTGTGGCACCAAACGTGACTCCCATACAATTTCATGGCCCTACTGTACATTTTGGACCTTTTCTCATACTGTTCACGTGCACTCTCAGCAAGGACACTCATCTCTACAAACTCACCACGCTCATCTTCTGTTTTAGGGAAACTCATTCTCTGTTTGCTCACCAATTGCTCTTCAGAGCTGTGTCTGAAGCTTTACCTGCACCCAACATGCTGTAGATCATCTGTGAAGGTTATGTGTCTGGAATTTTCCTCACAGACTTCTGCCAGCAGACGCAGTGAGGTTCTCTCCTGATCTCTTGATTTTGTGCCTGTAACCTTACAAAGAACCGTGATGTTAAAACCACGAGGCTGTTCACTTCTGCTGCCAGCAATCACATCGTTTCCAAGGAACAACCCTCTAAAAGCCTACTAAACCTTTCAGTCTCTCAGCTCTTCACAAGCTGCTGTAACCACCACCATCCCAGGCTTGATGTTGTTCACGTGGTCATGAAATGAAAGCTTGAAAAAAAAAAACAACGGATGAAGATGTGACCACAGCACTGATCTCATCACAATCACAAATTGTTCCACTCACCTAGATCATATATTCATCCTGCACTGCAGTTCGGGCATTAATTTCTTTCTGCTCAGGAAGATTCTTTGTGAGAGCTCCCTCCCGTACCACCTTCCTGGTGTCCCATCGTGGCGATGCTTCCCAAAAGGTTTCCCAAAAGGTCTCATGTTGCCTGAGAACCCCCACTCTGCACTTTGTCTGCCGTTTTGGTCCATGAGGTCTGCAGGTGCCTGTGAGGAAGGATTCTGTTTTCGTTCCAGGTATCCTGCAGCATGGATAGAAGTGCTGGTTAAGAGAAACTGAGGTGTAAATGCATCTCTTCCTTTCAAAAGGCAGAGAAGCCAGAGCTGAAGAGCCAGGAGCTCGCAGGGTGGATTTCAGGTGTCCCATCAGTGTGGAAGCACCACAGGGACGCTTCCCAAAAGGTTTGTGGTGGCCACGTTGCCTGAGAGCCCCTCCTTTACACCATGGGTGAGAGATGGCAATCAGCAACCTGCATTCTCCAGGATGAATATCGCCAATAGTTCCCAGTATCCTGTATCCTAACCTGTATAGTTCCCAGTATCCAATATCCCAGTATCCTGTCGTAGTAACAATCCTTTTGAAGCCCAAATGAGAACTCAGGCAATGAGCCGGGCTGCTGGGCTGGGCTGAAGGAAGCATTTCTATCCTTGGTGACACGGATGAGGATGGCTGGTTTGTGGGAAAGCCGATGGACGGCACCAGAGCTCCGCTCCCTTCCCATCCTCATAGAATTGCACTGTTCAGGCGGGAGAAGTTTCAGACGACGTCCTGAGTCCAGCCCTGCCTCCAGAGCTTCGTCATCTCCTGCCAGACGCCGATAACGAGGAAAAGATGGGGCGAAAGCGATGGTTGCCATGCAGGGCTCTGTTCTACTGAGGTGTTTGGAGATCCGCGAAGCTCTGCGTCTGCCCATTGGCTGAAGGACGTGGAGTCCCCACAACAGCAGCAGCATCCCGCCGTGTTCCTGCATTTCTGGATGAAAACCAGCCTCTCCCCCAGCTGTTTCAACGGGGCCTGGAAAACTCCTCAGGCTGCGGGTTCCCAGCAGGAAAGGCACTTTATTTTTTCGCTTATTTGAGGAGGACGCCCCCCCCCCACCCCAGCCCTCCTGCCGTGGGCCTGGGGCTCCTCCTCGAGGCTGACAGCCGCTTTCAACGTCGCCTGTGGTGAACCCGCGGCTGCTGCTCCGCACAGCGTTGCTTTGCCCCCCTCTCAGCGCCTCCTCCCGCCTGGGGGAGCCGAATCAGCCTCGTGGCCGCGGTTCCCTGCCGTCCTTCCTCCGTTCCCCTGCTTCTGCCGGCCTCCTTTTCTCCAACTCCGCCGCCTTCAGCCCCGCCCGCTCCTCAGCGCCTCCTCCTGACGGCGGAGAAAATGGCGCCTCTCCCCGAAAACTCTCGCGAGGGCGCCGCTTCTCCTCCTCCTCCTCCCCCCCTCCTCTCCAAAAATCTCGCGAGAGCGCCGCCCCCCCCCTCTTTTTGTGAACTCTCGCGAGAGTGCGGCCTCCACGCGCTCCTGGAAACCCCGCGAGAACAGCGCCCTCCGGTCATCGGAGGAAATGGCGGCCGCCTGTGCTGCTCCCGCGCGCGTTTTCTCGGGAGCTCTCGCGAGAGCTCAGCTTAATGGCGGCGCCCTGTCAGCTTCCCGCCTCAGCGCGGCCCCTCCGTGGCACCGTCTGCAGGCGGCGGTTTTTCCCTCTGAAAATCCGCCACTCCCGCAGGAGCTGAGCTGCTGCCCTGCCCCCCTCGGCCCTCGGGGGGGGATTCCCTTTCCCTGCGGCTGCGGGCGAAGTGGTGCCTGCATCTCCCCCGCTGCAGCTCAACCAGTGCGCTGCACCCCACTCAACCCCGTGCATTGCACCCCATTTTCTCCATGCATTGCATTGCACTCCCCATATACTGCACTCAATTCACCCCCAGTGCATTGCACCCCTCCCCCCATTCCCCGCCCCCTGCCCCCCTTTGCATCGCCTCCCCGTTTCCCTCCCGTTCTCCCAGCCCCGCTTTTCCCTCCACCGCACCGCATTTCCCGCCCCGATTCCCCGCGCGCGGGAACGCCCTTTCCCGCTTCGCCCCGCCCACTCCCCCCCGCCGCGTGACGTCACGCAACGGGGGCGTGGCTTTGTTCCGTTGTGGGCGTGGCTTGCCCCTTTTGTGGGCGTGGCCTGCTCTCCGAGTGGGCGTGGCGCGGCGGCGCCGTGACGTCGCTGCAGCGCGGTGAGGTCAGTGCGGCGCCGCTGCCGGACCGCTGCCCCTCGGAGCCGCTCCCCCCGCCCCCCACCTCCTCCACCCCGACCGCTCCGCGACGCCTCCCGGGTCCCGGCGGCGGGAGGGCGGCTCGGCCGGGCCCGGAGCGGCGTCTCCGCCGCCTGAGGTGAGCCGGGGCCTAACGCGAGGGGCGCGGCGGCGGCGGCGGCCTGGGGTTGGGCGTAGCGGAGGGAAGGGAAGGGGGGGGGTTACGCTATTCACATCCGCGCTTACGTCGCCCCGCTGGCGTAGCCCGCATTGCGTAACGCGGCCGCTGCGTCAGGGAGCGCTACGCAAAGTGCGGGCGGAGGTCGGGGCGCGCTGCGCCAACGGCGTAGCGAGGGGGCGCGAGGCGCGCGCGCGCTGCGCCAACGGCGTAGCGAGGAGGGTCACGCGCCGCCCGCGTAGGCCGTAATTCTCGAACGCCTCCACGCAAAGTGCGCAACTCGCTGTCGATGGGGGAAGGCGGCTTCGGGGCGGGACCGGCGGCGCTCCCAGCGGCGAGCGGAGCTGCGAGCGACCAACGGAGCCGCGAGCGACCGACGGAGCTCCGTGGCCGCGCCCGTCCCGTTCTCCTGAGCGCTCCGCTAACTGCGTAACCCCCCCCTCACCCCACTCCGCGCCGTTTGCGCAGCGCCGACGAGCGGCCCCGTCGCTACGCCGTTGGCGTACGGCGGCCCGCGGGGCGGTGCGCAGAGTGCGGGGCGCGGGGCGGGGCGGAGCGCGGGGCAACTTCCGGCCGCCGCCATTTTGTCCGCGGCCCTCGGGAGGAAGCGGCGGTGGCGGGCGAGGCCTTGCAACGGCCGCCTTCGCCTCGCCGCCCTCCGTCCGCCTCCGAGGAGCCGGTGAGTGGCTGCCGCCTGGACCCGGACGGCTTTAAGGGGAGCCGGGGTCGGGAGGAGGCCGGCGGGGGGGTTTCCGTCGGGCCGCGGTGGGAGCGGGGGTGGAGCGGGGCGGAGGGGCGGCGTTGGCCTGGAGGCCGAGCGAAGCGGCTCCGAGTTCGGCGGTCGGAAGGGTTTCGGTCGGGGTGGAGGCGAACCCTGAACGGAGGGGGGGAGGAGGAGGAGGAGGAGGAGGAAGAAGGGGGAGGAGGGGGTGGGGTTGTTGTGCCCGCCGAGGTCCCCGCGTTCGTCAGCCGACGGCCGGTGCGGATCCCCGCCCGGCTCCGTAACGCCGCCATGAGCGGCTCCGGGATGAACGGCCCCAATGGCGGCTCCGGGTGCGACCCGACCCGCTGTAACTTGGAGCCCCCGGAACCGGCGGCCTCGGGAACAGCCGTAGGAACAGCCACAGGAACAACCCCAGTAGCTAACAGTTCCAGGAACAACCCCCATAGCCAACAGTCCCAATTACAGCCCCAACAGCAGTCACAGTAACGACCCCCATAGTTAACAGTCCCAATAACTGTCCCAGGAACAACCCCCATAGCGAACAGTCCCAAGAACAGCCACAGGAACAACCCCAATAACAGCCAGCCCTGGTAATGAACAGCCCCAGTAACAACTCGAATAGATAACAGTCCCAATAACAGCCCCAAGAACAGCCACAGTAATGACCCCCATAGCGAACAGTCCCAATAAAAGTCCCAGGAACAACCCCCATTGCGAACAGTCCCAAGAACAGACCCAAGAACAGTCAGCCCCAAGAAGAGCCGCAGTAACAACCCGAATAGCTAACAGTCCCAAGAACAGACCCAGGAACAGCCAGCCCCAACAACAGCCACAGTAACGACCTCCATAGCGAACAGTCCCAACAGCAGTCACAGGAACAACCCCTATAGTGAACAGCCCCAACAACAGCCACAGGAACAACCCCTATAGTGAACAGCCCCAATAACAGTCCCAGTAACAACCCCAGTAGCTAACAGCTCCAATAACAACCCCAAGAACAGCCAGCCCCAGTAATGAACAGCTCCGGTAACAACCCGAATAGCTAACGGTCTCAAGAACAGCCACAGTAACAACCTGAAGAGCCAACAGTCCCAAGAACAGCCTCAAGAACAGACAGCTGCAGTAACAAACAGCTCTGGTGACAACCTGAATAGCTAACAGCCCCAAGAACAGCCACGGTAACAACACCCATAGCTAACAGCCCCAAGAACAGCCCCAGTAACAACTCAAATAGCTAACAGCCCTCAGAACAGCCAGCCCCAGTACATCCCATTTGTTCGGCACTTGCCCACCAGATGCCCCCAGTTCCCCTTCCGACATCCCCCCCCAACCCCCTCCTCTGATCCGGTCCCCATAATTCCCCCCTCTCACATTCTCCTCTCCTCCCCAGTTCAGCCCATATCCCCCCCCACCCCCAGACCCCAACCAGCTGTTCTCCCCATTCTGAACCAAACCGTCCCCAGCTGGCAGCCCTGGACTTCCACCCCCTCCCCCCATTCCTCACCCTACATCCCCCAATTCCCCCCACGCAGACGTCCCCCACATCCCCCATTTCTTCAGCCAGCATCCATTTATCCCCCACATTCCCTCCCCATAAACCCCCCCCCCCCATTTCCTCAGCCAGCACCCGGCAGCTCACATCCCCCAAACGATTCCATTCTGTCAGCTGACATCCCAACTTTAGCGTGGATCCATTGAATACCCCTTACTTCTCCTCCCTGGAGGAACCAGCCCCGTCCATCGCTTTGTGCCCTATAGCAGTGGGGCTGCTCCTCTTGGCTCCCCAAAACCCCATTGTGTTGCAGGCTCCCCTTTGCACCCATCACATCCTCCTGCCCTCCGTGTTCTCCCTGAATATTTCACCTTGACAAGCTTCAAACCAACCCCAGAAACCTACAGGTATCCCTTTCCCGTGGGGCTTTTGCCTTCTGAGAGCTCCTTCACGCCATCCCTCGGTTGGAGTTCATCCTCAGAGCTCTGTAAACCCCTTTGGCATCGATTTAAGGCAGCCTAAGGAGTGCTGCTAGTTGGGGTTTTGGCTGAAACACGGCGCTGATGGGATGGAAGGGGCGATGCTGATGGATGTGATGTCCCTGGCGATGCTGATAGGTGTGACGTCCCTTTGCTGGTTCAGCTGGAGCCGTTCCACCGAGCTCTGCCTGCTCCTCTCAGCCTTGGGGGCGGATGCAGTGACTTTGGCTGTTTGTTGTGGTTCTGGAAATGCGGTTTCGTTACCTCAAATGAACGCTCGATGCTTAAGGTGATCCCAAAGGCTGAAGCTCTGTGCTCAGCCTTCCACCTGCTGTCATTTCCCACCCCATGACGCTGATCTGATGTGAGCTGTGATCTGATGTGAGCTGTGCTCCTGTTGGGCTGTTTGAAGTCGCGCTGATGCCGTCGTGTTGTAAAACCACCCCGTGAGACAACAGGAATGGGCCCCTGCCCCGTCCCTTCGCTGCAAACGCAGCGCTCAGCACTGAAACGGGGCTTTCCCGGTTTGTTTTTCACCCCGGCTGTGCTAATTACTGTAATTACTGTGAGGCTGAGTAACTGTTGCTGCTGCGTTATCTGATGATAAGCGTGGCTTTAAGGGAGGGGACCGGCCGTTAGCTAACGAAGCAGAGTCCTCCTTAGCGCGGATCCCGTGCGTGCATCACACGGAGGGCTGTGTTGGCAGGGCAGCAGACCTGCTCTGCGCGTTGCTGCTTCGTTAACTCCTCAGTGCTTTAATTTCCAGTTGGGTTTTGGGGCTGTTTGGAAGCATTTCTGCAGGGAGAGCCGTGAGGATGGCGGTCACCTCTGCACTCTGGGCTTTGCTGCCGGGGAGGAGCAGTTCTCCACTCTCTGCACAGTTTGGAGTCGTTGCAGGAGGTTTATCTGGGAACGACTGAGATTATTTTTGTTATCATTTGTCATCAAATTACTCTCCTGTGGCCAACAACTTTCCTGCCCGGGGTGGAGGAGGCCCTGCGTGGCAGCGATGGAGGACGCGGCGCTGCTGGGATTTGTGGTGACAAAAGGGGTTTGGTGAAGCTGGGAGGACCCGACGTTGGTTGTGTGGGCTCAGCAGCCGAAGTGCTGCTGTCAGCTCCCATCACAAAGCCAGCAGATCCAGAAACCATGGGCTGATTTCCCACCTTTCAGCTCTGTGTTCTCCCCCCCCACCCCCCGGGTGCCGATCCCTGCGCTCTGCTTCTGCCTATGGAGGGGTCTGTCACTTTGGGATGCGCTCAGCTGCTAATTACCCCTCCCTTAACGAGCTCAGGCTTCACCAGAATGGATGACACGGATCCAGGGAGATGCAGAGCAGCTCCGAAAACCAAAACAGGAACTTTGGGCAGCGATGAGAACATCGTTGAATATCCTGAAACCTGAAACCCCGTGGGCTCATTCCCGGAAATAGGAAGCCGTGTTTGGGATCGGGGACGTTTGTGTCTGCCTTCCTGTTGGGAATCTCCTCGAGCTTCTCCTGCTTCCAAACGCTCCTCCATGTGCAGAAATGAAAGGAACCTTTGGCAGGAGGAGCTGCTGCCGTTGGAGCTCTTTGCTTTTCTTTGTTGCTGTCCCAGTGCAGGTAAATAAGCACGGTGAGCACGTTGGGTACAACAGACCCTGACAGCTGCGTTCCTCGTGGCTGCTTTTCCTCAGTTCACGACTTGCCCAGCAGGAAAGTTGGTGTGCGGCGAGAAAATCCTTTCCTTTAGCACACTGCTCCCTGTTTTTGCTGCTGCTTCCTCCTGGCTGTGGATTTCTCTGGCAAATCGCTCTGAGCGACAGTTCTCACTTCCTTCCTTCCTCCTCGATCTGTTGGGGGTTGGCTTGGAGCTCTCGTGCTCCGCTCACGTGGTTCCTCCTTTGCACCGATGGAATGTTTGGTTCCGTTGTGGTTTGCTTTGTGTGTGAAGTCACCAACGAGAGAAACAAACAACACATTTGGTGGCAGCATTCTGTGCTCACAGGGGGTGGTGGAAAACAATTCCCCCTTTTCCTGTCCCTGTCTGCCCCCGTAACAGCAGGGCTCGTAACGGGACAAGGGGGGGTGGTTTGAAGCTCAAAGAGCGGAGATTGGGGTTGGATGTGAGGAGGGAATTCTTTATCTAGGGTGATGAGGACCAGAGCTGTGGGTGCTCCATGCCTTCAGGGAGGGGAGCCAGGCTGAGCCGTGGGGGGCGTGCAGCAGAGGTGGGGCTGGGGGTCCTTGCAGTCCGATCTGATTGCTCTGATCCCATGGTTCTGTGACCTTTAAGGATCCATTCAACCCAACCCATTCTATGGTTCTTTGACTTTTAAGGACCTTTCCAACCCATTTTAGGATTCTATAGTTCTCTGAGCTTTAAATCACTTCCAACCCATTCTGTTCTGTGACCTTTGAGGACCCTTCCAACCCATTTTGTGGTTCTGTGATATTTAGGGATCCTACCAGCCCGAATCATTCCATGGTTCTGTAATTCTGTGATCATGAAAACCCTTTCCAACCCATGACACCGTTCCATGGTTCTCTGGTCTTCGAGGTCTCTTCCAATCCAAGCCATGCTGCGATGCTGCGGCTCTGTGATCTTTATGGACCCTTGTAACCCAACCCATGCTGTGATTCCACAGTTCTGTAATCATTAAGGTTCTTTCCAACCCATCCTATGGTTCTTTGATCTTTGAGGACCCTTCCAACCCATAACACCATTCCATGGTTCTCTGCCGTTTAAGGTCCCTTCCAAACCAACCCATTCCATGGTTCTGTGATCTTCGAGAACACTTCCAACCCATCCTAAGGTTCTGTGACCTTCGAGGACCCTTCCAGCCCAATCCATTCAATCACTCCTTGGCTTTCTGGTCTTCAGAGATCCCTTCCAACCCAACCCATTCTATCATTCCATGCATTTATGGTCTTTAAGGTCCTTTCCAACCTGTTCTGCGATCTTTGAGGACCTTTCCAACGCATTCTATGATTCTGTGGTCTTTAAGGACCTTTCCAACCCAACCCATTCTATCACTCCGTGCATTTACGCTCCTTAAGGACCTTTTCAACCCATTCTATCACTGCAGCCAGTTTCAGGGAGCTGTGTTGGATAAAAACACCCACATGGTGAGCGGCGTGCTTGAAAAATCTGAATAACGTTAAACCCATACGCACATAATTAAGTAATTACATGTTTAAACGAACTTGGGTGCTTCTGCAATTAAACAGTCTTTTACAGCGTCGTGTCAGCTTAATTTAATTGTTGTCTGCCAGCTTTAATGTTTAATAACAGTGATAGGGAGAGGTGTGCAGATGGAACCGGGTCCCGCTTGCTGATGGAAATGGCTCTTAAATCTCACCTGTGCTCTTCCCAAAGCCCTGGGCTGCTGCTGGAATCTTTGCTCACTGCAGTTTGGAACAGCCTCACTTCGTTGTGTGCAGCGGAGGAGATGTGAAGGGACTCGTCCTGCCGCTGGCATCCCAGATGCACGGGGCTGGGGCTGCCTGTTTGCTTATTGGGAGGGGGAAGCTGGAAGAAATCGATCCAGAGGAGAAGCACATGTGGTTTTTTGGGGCTGGTTTTCCACTTAAAGAGAACGAAGCAGCAGAAAAAGGAGCAGCAATGGACTGAGATCGCCTGCCTCGTGCTCCAGTAACCCAACCCTGCGCCTGGTCCCGGTGCTGTGCAGCTCACTGACATTCTCTGAGTTGGGAGGGCCAGGAGGAGGGCTCTGCTTGGCGTCCCCAAAGGTTCCTGGGGTGTTTGGGACTCGTGGGCAGCTTTATTGAGCAGTACCCCGAAAATGGGAGCACCCGAATGGCTGCAGTGGGCGAAATAACCAACATGCTGAGACCTCAGGAAGGGCGGCCATGTGTTAATATCATCCCCTGCATTGAGGAGGGCGACCCCAGGGCTTCGTGCTGCAGTTCCTCGCCCCGCAGAGCCACGCAGTCCTCCAGGGCAGCCCCTTCCCAGGCTGTGCCCTGCAGCCCCCCGTGGGACGAAGATCGATGGGAGCCCCAGGCAGATAAGGGTGAGTGGGGATGGCCAGCTCACGGCTGCAGCGTGGGCTCTGTTTGGGAGTCGGGAGCTTCCGTGCCTCGTCCTGCTTCTGCCTGCGTGCATCCAACGCTGTCCTGGAAGGGAGAACTCCCCGCAGCCCGTCTCACATTCCTCCAAAGCCGTGGCTGCTGATGGCTGCTTGGAGATGTGTGGATTTACAAACACGGCCCGCGTTGCCAGCTGGCTGTTTGTGGAGCTGCAGAGGATGGCTGCTGTGTGTTCCAAGAGGGAAATTCCAACTACTTGCAGAGCCCGAGGAGCAGAAGGTGAATTTCCAGAGCGTGTTGCCGTTCTCCAGCACCCTTCGTGTGGCGCGGTGCTGCTTTCGTGGATCCCTTCGTTAGGAACAACTCGATTTCAGTGCTGTGCAGGAGGGGAGAGCTGCACCAACAGCTGGGGCAGCACGTTGTCCCTGCAGGGGTCCCAGCACGGCGCTGCTGGGGCACAGGATGACTTCCAGCTCTCTGATGTGAAGGGAACGTCCTCCTCCGAGCCCACGGGGAGCAGCAGCTCTCACAGCGTGACAGCTCCGCTGAACGGAACGTGGTTTTCCTGCTCAGAACAGATTGAACCAGCGAAGCACGCGGCATTTTTCACATTTTTAACATGTTTTCTTTACGCCCTGGCTCTTTTTTATCTGCTGTTTGGGCTCTGACCTTGGCTCGCCCTTCCCACCTCAGCTCCTGGAGCCCCGTGCTCTGACTGCAGCCGCGTGCTGGAGGAGCAGCAGCAGCTCCAGGAGCTCGGGGTGAGCTTTCCTCATAGATCCCAGCTGAAGGAAGCTGGCAGCCCCTCTGCAGCTCCAGGTAGGAACGAACGCACGCAGCTGCCGGTGGGGAAGGTGGCGGTTCTGCAACCTGGGCCGCTTTGGTGTGCGCAGGAGTGGAACTGGTGATTCCAGACAGACCAGGACTGGAGAACAGAGCGATGCTGGGGGGTTGCAGCCGCGAGCATGGACAGTTTGGGGGTTCAGTGCTCCTGGTGAGCAGGCAGTGGCTCGCTGGGGGTGCAGCCCTCCTGTAGGTAAATAGCAGCTTGCTCTGAGCGCTGCCCCTTTGTGGAAAAGTGCATTTCTGCTGCAGAATGGTACTGAGGGGTTTATGGAGGCTGTAAGCAGCTCAGGTGCAGGTTTGTGGCCCTGGGTGTTTTGTGGCACGGTGCGCGCGCCCTGCTTGGAGTCAACGCGTGTTTCACGGTGCGGCAGCTCTGATCCTCCCCATCTCTACCCGTCTGGAGGCGGCTCTGCTCAGCTCCGTGTTGGCCCACTCACAATTAGCGAATGGCTTTATCGACCCCAAACCACGTCAGCGTTCCATCCCCAGCAGCCTGCCTCGCTTATTTGGGTGGCTGGAAGCCCAAGCAGGGATTCCTGACTCCTGCAGAACCTCAGCTGGATTCCTGGGGATGGCTTGGACCGCTTTCAGCGCCGTTAACGCCAGCCTGTGGCTTTCACTGTGCAATCCCATGAGCGCTGAGTCGTCTGGGGTGCTCAGAGCTGGCACACGAGTTGTTTTATTACTGACAGAGCCGTTCTCTTCGTGGTACGGAGGAGCTGGAACGCTTCAGCACTGAGTAATCCTGATCCCTGCATGCCCGTGAGGACGCTTCCCCCCACACCTCGCTGCTGAGGGAGCCAGGAGGGCTGTGCTGGCTGACAGCAGAGGTTGGGTTACTCATTAACCCGACGGCTTTCCAAACCCCCTGATTGATGGTTGTGGTGTTCCTGGGCCATGCTGACCTGTGCCCGGTGCCGAGCTTGCTTCGCTCCCTTTGGTAGCAGGAGCAGAAATGTGCTCCGTGTTCCTTCCTTCCTTCCTTCCTTCACCTGGGCCGTAGCTGTGCCAGCAGCAGAGCCTCTCTGCAAGGAATGTCCTCCTGCTGTGCTGGTGCTCTGCTGGTTGGAGCCATGGGTCGGGCCTGGGGCAGCCTGAGCTGATGGGGGGCACCCAGCCCATGGCAGGATGGGGTCTGAGGGGATTTGGGGCTCCTTTCAAGCCAACCGTGGCTGTAATTCTGTGGCTGTAGTCTTAATGAGCCTTCCAACCCATGCCATGGTTCTGTGATCTTTAAGGTCCTTTCCAACCCAACCATGCCACAGTTCTGTGATCCTTAAGGTCCTTTCCAACCCAACCATGCCATTGTTCTGTGATCTTTAAGGACCCCAACCCAACCATGCCACGGTTCTGTGATCTTTAAGGTCCTTTCCAACCCAAGCATTCTATGGTTTTGTGGTTCTGTGACCTTTAAGGTCCCTTCCAACCTAAACGTGCTGTGATCTCATGGTTCTGTGATCTTTGAGGACCTTTCCATCTGAACATTCTGTTATTCCATGATTCTCTTCAACCAGTGCTCACAATTTATGACACATGGTGGCTTCTAACCCTTCTGCAACCTCTCATTTTCAGACCTTTGGAGGCTCTCTTGAGCTGAGAGGAAATAAATGAGATCTGTTATCAGCCTCCCCATTACAGAGGCACTTGAATGTGAAACCACTGCTGGTTTTGACGTGTGCTGAGTTGGGTTTATGGCTCTCCTTTCACTCCTTGCTGTAGCGGCTGGATTTAGCTTGGTAACTTGTGAGATAAATGAGTTGATCCCATCACAGGAATCATCACGTGGAGCTGTTTGAGAAGGGACCGAGCTTCCCATACCTCCTCTGTATGCTGTGAGTGCAGAGTGGCTCCTTGTGGGACAGAACAGCAGTCTGGGGGCTCTGCTTGCTGGGGGCCCACAGCCACATTGACCTCCCAGGCCCCTTCCAAGCAGTTCCGTGGTAGTTTGATCTTTAAGGACCTTTCCAACCCAAGGTATTCTGTGGCTCTATGATTTCACATCTGCAACCACCAACCCAATGCCCTGTATCTCCAAAACGTGCATTCCCAATGGGATCTTGGCTCTGCTCGACCTGGCAGTGGCTCTCACCTCCTCTTGGCTCTGCTTATGAAGCATCACCCAGCTGTGCCCTCCCTTCCCCTCGCTCCCAGCCCCCCATGCATCCCCCTCCCTTAACACCAGGACTTCTCCCCTTGCAGAAGCTGTCGCAGCACCTGGCTTTGCCCTCCTGTCACCTTCAGGTTTGAATCAGCTGCACAGCTGCCATACCCAGGTATTGTCTTGCTTTCAAATGGCAACAGCTCACTCTCAGAGGCATTGTTAGCTGCTCCTGCTGCAGAAAATTGCTGTTTACCCTGCAAGCACGGGGCTGTGCAGGGTTTGGGACCAACTGCAGCTGGTTTAGGGCAGATCTGTGGCATTATGCATGCTGAGCATCAGAGAACGTGCCTGCGAGGCAGGAGTGAGTATGAGTGAGTAGTGCTAGCCTTGTGCTGATTCATTTCAGTGCTTCAAAAGCAGTCGTTTGCTGTGTGTGAGCAGCTCAGCAGTAAAACTCCCAGTTCCCATACGGAGCCTGCTGGTTCCCGTGTTACCCTGTGTTGCCTTGTTGGCCCTTTTGGGGAGGTGTCTGGCCTGGATTTATCTGCATGGCCCTTTGGGAACGAGGCTTGTGGTGTTGGCTTGGACGTTCCTTTGGGCTTGGGAAGCCTTGTGCTGGGGGCTCACCTGGAAATCGGGAGATCCAGGTGAATTGTGCCCAAAGTTCTGTGTCTGTGACCCCAAAAAAGGAAGCGTGGTTGTGCTGGATGGCAGTGGGCAAGCTGTGAATCAGATCCCACTGCTTGATACTCCAAAAAGGTGAGGAACAGTTGTGCCAGATGGCAGCAACCTCATTTAAAGTCAGATCCTCCTGTTCCCTATTTACTGTCTGGTGTTGGTGGGTTTCTGTACAGGCAGCCTCACCTCTCCGCTTGTTTTTAAGCTGAGTGCATGGTGGGATGTTGCATGCACTGCTCTCTGAGCTCAGCCCAGCCCTGCTGTGGCTAAAAGGGGAGTGTGAGGCAGTGCAGTGAGCACGGGCAGCCCGTGTCCCCTGTGCAGTGCCAACAGACACTGCTGGGCCAAAGCATTCATCTCCTCGTGCTGTGAGGTCCCTTCCAACCCCGCTGTGATCCCACGGTGCTGTGATCTTTGAGGGTCCTCTTAACCCGTCCTGTGATACTGTGATCTTCCGACCCAACCTATGCTGCGACCTTTGAGGACCCTTTTAACCCACTTTGTGATACTGTGACCTTTGAGGACCCTTCCAACCCAACCCATTCTGTGACCTTTGAGGACCCTCCTGACCCAATATATTCTGTGACCTTTGAGGACCATTCCAACCCATTCTGTAGTTCTGTGACCTTTGAGGACCCTTCTAACCCATTTTGTGATTCCGTGATCTTTGAGGACCCTTCCAACGTAAACCATTCTGTGATCTTTGAGGACCTTTCCAACCCAACTCATTCTGTGATCTTTGGGGACCCTCCCAACACATTTTGTGATTCTGTGATCTTTGAGGACCCTTTGAACCCAAACCATTCTGTGACCCTTCCAACCCATTCTGTAATTCTGTAACCTTTGAGGACCCTTCCAACTCATTCTGTAATTCCTTGAGGACCTTTCCAACCCAACTCATTC
>JAPSGF010000245.1:148115-165911 GCA_035772895.1 Perdix hodgsoniae | reverse complement strand
AATTTGATGCTGGGGGAGTGCCGCCAATGATTGCTTGTATATATATAAGTAGAGTCTCAGAATTTTTTTGTTGTTGTTGTTGTTTGTTTGTTTTTTGTTTTTTGCTTTTTTTTCTTGGACGAATGTCCAATTAGGTACAAGACTTAAGATAGAGTGGATTAATGTTTAGGAAACACCTTCTATATACCTTAATTAGGCATTCTGTAGGCAAGTTCTCCATCTGGGCTCTATATCGTGCACTGGCCATGCATGTGTAGAGCACACATGGAAAGAAATTTAAGTCAAAAGGAGACCTGCTGTGGTGGTTGAGAAAGGATGAGTGCACCTTGATGTGGGGGACGCCCTACTAGCGCTGCCTTTCTCCTCCACCGCTGATATGCTTTCCTTTTTTTTTTCCTGACATTTTTCTTTTTGCCATTTCCTCGAAATTAATAAATAATAGTAAGTTAGGTTATAGAGTTTTGTTCTCAACCTAAGTAATTGTATGGAATAAACATAAAATAATGTAATGATGTAGAATAAGGGGTGGAATGTCATGGTTTAATACTTTTGTAATTTTGCTATCAGTATTCCACATCATAACATCATGTAAAGTATGGATAATTCACAAAGGTTCAGCTCGCAGAAGAAGACTACGTTTCCCAGAGGACATCACGGGCATGAGATAAGTCACGGGACAAGGACAGTATATAATCTCACTCCCGTGACTGAAATCACACACTCTCCCGGATCCTCGGAGCGTGGGGTGCCTTCCAGCCGTTTCGCCTAGAGCTTACAGTAGGCCTTTCGGTTTTTGGGACTCACTCTCTCTCTCTCTTTTGCTTAATTACAATTATATTGTATTATATTGTATTATTCTGTATTCTGATTTAGTATTTAGTAAAATAAGTGTGCCTCCTTAGATCGCTGCCGCTGTTTTCTTTTCCCATTCCCTTTTCCCCTTCCCTTTTTGGGCCAGCGGCCCTTTTGGGCTAGCTGCCCCCCTGTCACGGGCACAGGTAGATCTTGCTTAACCCGCGACAACTTTGATTATACATTTATTATACTTTGATTATACTTCTCAATTATATATTATTTCTCTTGATTATACACTATGATATCAGAATGCAAGATAACACAATATAATACAATCTAATTGAAATTGAGACTAATAAATCAAAATAAAATAGGAGAGAGTATGGGAACTGCTGAATCATGGCCTGAACCTCTGATTGATCACCTGAGGTGAGGCACGGAGCACAGGTAAAGGCAATTCACCTGTGCTGCTGGAAGGTGTGAAGCCTGGCTCCACATCTCCTAGACCCATTTAAGTGCTGACTAGGAGCACAAAAAGATTTTTTCTGGGTATTTTCTTCTCTGTGTTATAGTGAGCTATGGATACAGGTAAACTTTTTCTCTATTCTGTTTTGTTTTATTAACTGTGTTGTCAAACTCTGGTGTATTTCATAATTATATTGTCTGTACATTTATTGATTAGAGGAAGTGAGAATTTGTGAAGATCGAGTCAAACCTGAAAAGCTTTGGAGGGCTAGGAATGCACCCTCCAACACCCTCTCCCAGGCAGTAAGAGACTGCACAACTCAGAAGGGCCAGATCCCATGATTTCTGTGACATATAGGGACAGGTACCTGGAATTGGAGCGTTAACACTTTAACTCAACACGATATAATGATGTGGAATACTGAAAACCAGAAATCACAAAACCATGACATGTCAGTAGATCTTGTAGTTTTTTTCTCTTTAACGTTTGCTCATTTGCTTATGCTGTTTGCTCTTTTCTGCTGGAGTGCAGCTTTTTTTTCTCAAACAAATCTGTAGGTGCCTGTGGGGTTCTTTGTTGTTTTGTGGTGGATTTTGATTCCTTGATCACTGAGTTTAGCTGCTTTGGAGCTGTCCCAGCTAGAGCAACAGTGACTGATTGGGAGGTACAGGAGTGTTACGGTCAGTTCCTTTATCCAGGGAGCCACAAGATAACAGAGCAGCCTGGTAGCACTCGAGTGTAATTGATGTGAAGTGGGCATTGCCAGGGCAAGGGCTCTGCATCCACACCTGCTTCCAACCAGGATGGAGAGGAGGAGTCAAGGTGTGTTAATCACGTTCACCGCTCAGATTAGGTGATATTGTAAGTCAACTATTCATACGACTACATAGTGAGCTGGGTTGTTATCTCATTGTGGAGAGAGTGATTTTTCAGGGCAAACCTCAAGCAAATCAGCGAACAGGCAGGGCAGGACACCTTGTCATACAGGAGGAGGTTTAGCACTTAAAAGGTCACTTCATGGGTTGTGGTTCTCCAGACACACCGAGGTGCAACCATGGTCACCACATGGCAGCAAGCTGCTGCTAAAAGGGAATGTGGAGACTCAGATGGAAAGCATGAATGTAATAGGTGGGCTCTTACTATTGACTGCATCCCATCTGGTCCCTGAATTAGAATAACATTGATATATTGTACTATCTGACAGTCAGGAGAGCTTTGCACCCCCAGCAAAGTCTTATGAATGGCTTGGTGACAGTATGTGGAGCTATGCTTGTAGCCCCGAGGCAACCAAGTAAATATATATTGATTGACACCCCAAATGAATGCAGATTGATTTTGCGCCTGAGCTGGTATTAGCACAGTGAAAAACGTATTAGCCACATCTATTACAACATACCATGTCCCAGAGCGCGCTTCGAACTTACGCACTAAAATAGCCACCTCTGAGACAGTGAATTTTGAAGGGGGAGAGAGCATGTCGAATTACCCCCACTTTCATGAGAGAGTTAATGGTATCCTGTATCTCTTTATCTCCTCCAGGAATTTTGTATTGTCGTAACCAGACAATGTCCATTGCAATTGGAATAGGTGCCTCATGTGGGATAGTTTCCATGATCACAGAACAGCAATGAATCCACCGCGGGGTCCCAAATGCTCATAACCAACCTTCTGTAGTTCTAAGGTAGTGCTCTGCAGTACATCCATCCCTAATATATATTCACCACTTTGTGCTATCATAACCCGATATTCTTGTGAATCCCAATTTCCTATCTGCATTTTTATTTTCGTCATAATCCCCAGCACCAGCTGGTCCTCCAGTCCCCAAATCAGCTGATTTTCCCCCTTAAATTGCTTTTGTTTCCCTGATAAGACTGTGGCCTCTGCCCCCGAGTCTACCAATGCTATTATCTGTTCTTGATTATTAGGTGACCAATGGATTACACAGGATACAAAAGGTCAGGGGTCCCTTCTAGCCACCTTAGCTCTTGGTCTGGGGGCTTGATCACACTCCTATTCAGATTTTTCATGTGCCGGTTTGGAGTGCCCCAACAACTCCTAAGGGTACCCAGTGGTCATAGGAGGTGGAAACTCAGGGAGTTCCAGATTCATAGAATCATCATAGAATCACCAAGGTTGGAAAGGACCTACAAGATCATCCAGTCCAACCATCCATCTATCACCAATAGTTCTCACTAAACCATATCCCTCAACGCAACATCCAAACATTCCTTGAACACTTCCAGGGTCAGTGACTTTGCCACCTCCCTGGGCAGCCCATTTCAGTGCCTGATCACTCTTTCAGAAAAGTAGTGTTTCCTAACATCCAGCCTGAATCTCCCCTGGTGCAACTTGAGGCCATGCCTTCTAGTCCTATCACTAGTTACATGGGAGAAGAGGCAGATCCTCAGCTCACTACTGTGTGGAGAGAACCTGCCAATACCAGCTTGCTTATATAGTACATGGGTTATGTCCATTTGTCCTTTTCTCATTGGTAAAGCCTTGCAGTTAGATAATAACGCACCCTGCCCAAGCATACATCTTGCTTTCTGATTCCACCCTAAGACAGTTCCGCTTAAGGTGTTTGCTACTTAGCTCAAGGTCAGCTCATCGCTTACCACATCTGGTATTATTCCATTGCTATGTACTCAGAGCTGCTGTGCCCCTGCTTGTACAGTTCTTCCAGGGAGCCATGGCCCTGCTCCCTGAGCCGTTCTGCAACACTATAACCTCTTTTCAGGTAGTTAGAGAGCAATAGTCTCCCCTGAGCTGCCTCTTCTCCAGACCAAACAATTCCAGCTCCCTCAGCCATTCCTCATAAGGCCTGTGCAGGGGTGGAGCACTTGGAATAGGGGTCTGCTCCTTCATTGCCTGATGGACAAATTTCTTAGCTCCCAGTTTTTTTCAAGATGCCTTAACTCCTCCAAAGGTTTACCATGTAAATCTTCCTTTGAAACACCCCTATCTAAGAGTAACGGGAACAATAATGTCCATTCCCCTGGAGGAGATTGAGGTCCCAATCAGGGTGCTGATACTGGGGGCCCTTGTTTACCTTTGCTTGATTCCCCACTCAATCCAGGGAAATCACTTAACTGATGAAGTTTTTCAACCACCTGTTCCAGTGTGTTCCCCTGTTCTCCCAGTAACAATGGAATCATATAAGGTTTCCATTTCTCAGGGCAACCAGCTAATACTGTATTTCGAATACTAGCCATCAGGGGTTGCTGCAAGTATAACACTGGGCTGGCCATACCCACTGCCAATTTCATTCCTTCATTCCTTCAGACTTCAGAATCTGTATAGCCTGTCAAATGGAGACACACTGCATGCTGGAGGGGGACCACGATTCTTCACTTGTATAACAGTCACCCAACCCCTTGTTGATGACCATAATCAGGGGAAAGTTATTTCCTACCTGCACTCGCCTTAAGGCAGAATGTACATATGGGTCCGACATTAATGGAAGAAATCTTTTGGTCATCTATGTACACTGAGTGAGGCCCTGATTCCAGTAGGCGAGCCAACCATTGTGGCGGTTTTTCCCCTGATGCAATTTTGAACTTATCTATAAGAGCTTTTAGTTCCTCAGGGTCAAAATCCTTTAGCTCATCCTTACAAACAGACCCCTGGTCACTCATTACTAGCTTATGCCTGAATACTGGGGATGCTCTTGCTCCATTTCCAGGGTGGGAGAAAGCCAAGGATTTTGACCCTGAGTCCCCTTCGTTGCTATTATTCCAAATGTCACCATCCCAAGTTTCAGGGTCCCATTCGGGGTTGGCAACAATCGTCCTCACTCGCAGTCTCCTATAGACTCCTTTCTTGGCCCGTTATCAGTACTGAGTTGTCATTTTTACAGCATACTGAGTTGCCAGTTTTTCACACTTCTCCGTCATTTTCCCACGCTCTGTTGCCTGCAGCAGGGCCTGTCACTGTAAGATAAGCTCAGCTTGTACTTCATGAGTCCACCCTTTCTCCTTGTCAGTCTCTTGGTGCAGCACCTGATTCACTTCAGCCAGCCACTGATAAGCAGCTAGCAGGCACTCTGTCATTCATCCCAAATGAGAAAGGTGGTTCTTTGACTGCATACCAGGGGCTGGTGTAAACTGACCCCAGTAAGCTAAAACCACTATGGGCTCTTTTGCTTCCCATGGCTCTAGTCCTATTTTTGCATATGTTTCAAGCTGAGCCCACAACATACTCCATGGTTTGCCTTCCCAGCTAGGTCTCCCCACTGGAGGAGACAGCCTCAAACTTGGTCTTGTAAAACATAATCAAACACACACTCACAGTGCAACAGTGCAATACTGGGGTGGACCCAATTTGATGTTGGGGGAGTGCAGTCAGTAATCCCATGTATCTATATATGTATATAGATATGTGTGTGTGTAATGCATATTAATTACTCTTTGTTTGCATATATGTATATATTAAGCATGATGTAGTTATGTAGAATAAGGGGTTAAATGTCATGATCTCATGATTTTTGTTATCAGTATTCCACATCATAACATCATGTAAAGCACTGGGAGTTAAAGAGTTAATGCCCCACTTCCATGGACTGCCAATTTTCCGAATACCTGGCTCTCAGAAGAGAAGAACTACATACCCCAGAGGACTTCGCATTCAGAGGGGAAGATAAGATCTGCAAGTCACGGGACTTGCTCTCTTTTCTTGCTGCCTGGCAGCATGGGTGTGCTCCCCAGCCGTTTCGCCTTCAATTCAGAGTAAGGCCTTTGGTTTTGGACTCTCTCTCTCATTTTATTTGATCTATTAGCCTCAGTTCCAATTATATATTGTATTATAGTGTGTTATCTTGAATTCCGATATCATATTTAGTAAACTAATTTTCCTCCTCAGATTGTTGCCACTGTTCTGTTTTTCTAGACCCATCTCCCATCACCGTACTGAACAGTGAAGCAAGAAGCAGAGGCTCTGCTGGAATTTGGAATGAAGGGGGGCTAAAGGGGGACAGTTAAATGTAGTTTGTAGAGGAACGATTTAGTTAGAATAACAAAGAATGGAGACAGTGGGTCTGGGAGAGCAGGAGGGATGCCGATAAGGAGTGAGTGAGACCTCCCTGACAACACCAGGCGAGGAGGGGATTAGAAGTTGTAAATACCAGAAGAGGAGTTGCATCTCCCTGATAAGATGGGCGATAACAAGAGGGGGTCTGCATGCTAAAGAACTATTGAATATGTATCTAAAGTCCGAGAAATCATTGACTATGTATTAGGTGTACCTATATCTGTGTCACAATTTTACAAGTCGGGGTGCAAGTTTGGTGGAGCTATCCCCCTTGCACCCGGCGTCCGCGCAACGCTGAATAAACATACCTGCTTTATAACCTAACTCTGGGTTATAGAGTCTGATTTCCGCAAGTCACTTTGGCACCCCAGATGGGACCCGCTCTGTTTGGCTGCAGGACCGGCTGAGAGAGGGGACGCCTTTGGCGCGCCCCGAGATTTCTCGGAAGGACTCCCTTTCCTCATCCGATCACTGCGGGAGCAGACAAGGACCCTGTATCGGCGGACCAGGTATGTTTAATGGGAACAGGGGAGCCCGTAAGTCGGGAGGAGACGTCCTACGCAGGAGGTGCGAGCTGGCATGCTCTCCCCTTTGGTAAAGGGCCCGGGTGGTAGGTTGGGGTAATCACGATCAGAGGCCGTGTGAATCGTGGGTTCGAGTCCCACTGAAGCGGTCTCTGAGCCGTTTCAATTGTGGGTTTAAGTCCCACTGAAGCGGTCTGGGCTGTTCTAATTGTGGGTTTGGGTCCCACTAAGGCAGTCTCAGCTGTGGGTTCAAGTCCCACCGGGATTACCGTACGTGCACGAGGAGAGCGATTTTTGCTCCCCCTTAAGGGGTTGGTCGTTGACAAAGTATAGCGGATACTCTGTCAACGTTAACCTGGGTTTTCCTAGCTGTATTAGCGGGGATTGTTGTGTATTTGGCCATTACTAACACCTCTTATAAGCGCTTGTTACTGTACATTTGAACTAAGTGTTGTACCATCAACTTTGATATTTTCTGAGAAAGTTTGTACCTTGAACTGGGTGAAGTGAAGACCGGTCTTGTGCAGTCTGTGTGAGTGTGGTGTGAGTGAGACGCAGCCCAGCTGCGGGGCGAGTGCGGAGTCCCGACCCGCGGTTCCGTCCTCCCGCGAGGGAAACGGCCGGGGACGGACGAAGCGAAAGATCTCTATGTTCTATATGTTGCGATGTGTTTGTCTTATTATTTGTTGTTAGCGTTGTGACAATTGTAAAGCACATAATAGTGAAGTGCATACGGGGTCGGGCGGCAGAAAAGGCCCACAAAGGGCGAAGCACAATTGTTACCGAGACCCTGTTGCTTTTGTTGTAGGGAATACCGCGGTTTAAGGGTGATAAAGATTCAAATTAGAGATACAATAGGATTGTGTTACCTCCGCTTTAACGTGTTGACTTTACGAGATTTGTTTTGAACCATTGTTCCCCCTCGCTGTTTGTGTATAGGAATCAATTGAAAATCGAGTAATGGGGGGAACTCAAGGGAAAGAGGTACCTAAGAAAACTCCCTTGGGATGTATATTAGCACATTGGAGGGACATTGCTGGGAAACCGGGAGGGACTCTAAGCAAGAATACCCTCATCAAATACTGTAAACGTTGGTGGTTAGTGTATAAGTTGGAGGAAGGGGAAAAATGGCCCCTAAATGGCACCATAAAATATAATACTATTTTACAACTGATGTTATTCCTAAGAAGGGAGGAAAAGTGGGATGAAGTGGCGTATGCAGATATGTTTTTCACTCTCCGCAACCACCCCGAGTGGCAAAAGGATTGTGGAATGGGCCCATCGAGTGATCCACTAGTATTAGCTTTAGAAAAGGAACAGCTAAAGACAGGGGGAAATAAAATGAAACATTGCTGCTCGTCTTGCAGTATCAAACAACAGTGCTTGAAAGCAAGCAAAGAGAGGGAAACAACCGAACTGCTTGAACACTATCAGGCCCCTGGGGCAACGGCACCTAGTGAGGAAGACACGCCTCCTGAGGCTCCGGAGGAGTCCCGGGGTGGAGACAAGTCCGGGGATTCCCCGGTAGCATCACGGACAAGGAGATGGCAATTAGTAATAGCCCCACTACGGGAAGCAGTGGGACCAAACGGGGATCCAGTATTAATCAAGGTCCCATTCTCTTCAGCTGATGTAGAAAATTAGAGGATGGAGGCTAGGAGGTACAGAGATGACCCAATTGGGGTAGCAAGACGTTTCCAGTTCATAATTAGGCAACATGATCCGGACTGGAATGATATACAATTACTATTAGATGAATTGACAGAGACGGAAAAACAGCTAATCGAGAAAACAGCAATAACCCTAGTTGAGGACAGTATACAAAACAGAGGAGCAAATGAGGAAGTTAAGGATTATTTTCCATTGCAGGATCCCCACTGGAATCCAAATTCAGCGGCAGGAAAGGCTCATTTAAGGATGTACCAAGATTGGGTAGTAAAGGGAATGGAAAGGGCTATCCCCAAAACCGTTAATTGGTCCTACCTATTTTCAATAAAACAAAATGCTACAGACTCCCCTTCTGAATTTCAAGATAAATTAAAGGAGGCAATGAGAAAACATACCTCTCTTGACCCAAGATCAGATGATGGAATACAACATCTAGTTTCTCTGTTTACGGGGCAGTCAGCAGCAGATATAAGGAGGAAACTGCAAAAGATGAGACCACCACACTCCCGGGACTTAGAAGCCTTGCTAGAAGAGGCGTGGAGAGTATACAGTAATAGAGAGGGTGAAGAAAAAAGAAGGGAGAGGAGGACAGTAGTCGCACCCTTACAGAACACTGATAAGGACTGGCAAAAACAAACAAAGCCTTTGACAAAGGATCAGTGTGCCCTTTGTAAAAAGAAGGGGCACTGGAAGAACGAGTGTCCTCTGAAAAAGCAGAGAGGAAGAGGGGGAGCCTGGAATAAGATCCAAGCTCCTGTAGAAGATTGACGGGGACCAGGGGATTCTACCCTAGCAGATTCACTGGTTAGAATAAAGCTAGGGAAACGACAGCAGAGTGTGGAGTTTTTAGTAGATACGGGTGCTGCAATTTCGGTTTTAAATGAAGAGTTAACTCCAATAATCGATGACTTTATGACTGTAAAAGGAGCCACTGGCCGACCTGAAAAGGCTCATTTTCTTAGACCCTTAGAATATAAAGTGGGAAAGCAAGTAGGGATACATAAGTTTTTATATCTGCCTAACTCGCCACACCATCTTTTAGGGCGAGATTTACTAGAACAGTTGGGGGCAGAAATAAAGTTTGAATCAGGGAAAATGAAATTTAAGGTGAAGAATGACTCATTGATTGAGGTGTTAAGTGTAGCACTTATAACTACTCAAGGGAACACAGGAATCCCTGAAGAAGTGACTAACCAGGTATACCCAGGGGTTTGGGCAATTGAAACTCCTGGGCATGCAAAGAATGCTTCCCCTGTTGTAATTCAAATTAAACAAGGAACCAGTCCCCCACGAATTAAGCAGTACCACCTTAAGGCAGAGGACAGGGAAGGAATACAGCCGATAATTGAAAGATTCCTAAAACACGGGTTGCTGGTAGAATGCGAGTCAAAATATAACACCCCAATCCTCCCTGTTAAGAAACCAGATGGGAGTTATCGAATAGTACAGGATTTAAGAGCAATTAACAAAATTACAGAGGATCTGTATCCTCTGGTAGCTAACCCATATACCTTACTCACTAAGTTATCCAATGAATTGGCCTGGTTTACCGTGCTGGATCTTAAGGATGCATTCTTCTGTCTGCCTCTGTGCCCGGAGAGTCAACTGCTTTTTGCATTCAAATGGGAAAATCCCAAGTCAGGGAGGAGGACACAACTTACATGGACGGTACTCCCCCAGGGATTCAAGAATAGCCCAACAATTTTTGGGAATCAATTAGCCAAAGACTTAGAGCAATGGCAACGTCCCTTCGGGAAAGGAGTCTTATTGCAGTATGTGGATGATCTCTTAATAGCAACAGAAACAGAACCAGCATGCTTAGCATGGACTATTAGTCTGTTGAATTTCCTTGGACTTAATGGATATCGAGTTTCCCCACAGAAGGCCCAAGTAGCCAAGCAGCAAGTAGTTTATTTAGGCTATGAAATCTCCGCCGGACAGAGGACCCTGGGAGCAGCAAGAAAAGAAGCCATCTGCCAAACTCCCGAGCCAAGAACTGCAACAGAGTTACGCATGTTCCTGGGAATGACGGGCTGGTGTCGGCTCTGGATTCATGACTATGGACTGTTGGTAAAACCACTCTTTGCACTTTTAAAGACTAACACAAACCCCAATGTTCTTACATGGGATGGGGAAGCCAAGAGAGCTTTTAAACAACTAAAACATGAACTCATGCAGGCCCCTGCTTTGGGGCTGCCAGACCCAACGAAACCCTTCTGTCTATTCTCATATGAGAGACAGGGAAGAGCTTTAGGGGTTTTGGCTCAGAACCTGGGACCCTACCGTAGGGCAGTAGCCTACTTCTCCAAGCAGTTGGACGAAGTAAGCAAAGGATGGCCCAGCTGTCTGAGAGCAATAGCTGCCCTGGTACTAAATATTCAGGAGGCGCGCAAATTCACTCTGGGCCAGAAAATCACAATACTTATATCACACACTGTTTCGGCAGTATTAGAGGTGAAAGGGGGACATTGGCTATCACCACAGAGGTTCCTCAGATACCAAGCTGTCTTGGTGGAACAAGATGATATAGAGATAGTAGTAACTAACATCATCAACCCGGCATCTTTCCTCTATGGGACCTCAGGGGAACCAGTAACGCACGACTGCCCGGAAGCCATCGAAGCAGTGTATTCCAGTCGGTCAGATCTAAGGGAGGAACCGTTAGAGGATGGCGAAGATTCATGGTACACAGATGGCAGCAGCTTTGTACGACAAGGAATTCGTAAGGCCGGGTATGCTGTAACAACAGATGATAAGGTAATAGAATCCAAGGCCCTGACTCCGGACACCTCTGCACAGAAAGCAGAAATCATAGCCCTAACTCGAGCGTTGGAGCTGGCAAAAGGGAAAAGAATCAATATATGGACTGATTCCAAATATGCTTTTGGCGTAGTACATGACCACGGAGCCATATGGAAAGAGAGAGGACTCTTAACAACCCAAGGATAGGATATTAAACATGCCAAAGAAATCCTTAGGCTCCTAGAAGCAGTGCAGTTACCTGAGAAAGTGGCTATTATGCACTGCAGAGCGCATCAGAAAGGAAGAACAGCAGATGAGAGAGGCAATGCCTTTGCAGACCGAGAGGCAAAAAGGGCAGCAGAGGAGAATCCAGTGGAATTGTATTCCTATAGAGTCTGTTTTCCGCAAGTCAGTACCCTTTCCCAATTTCCCATTTCCCCTTTCGCCGGGCATAGGTCCCCTACCCCATTAGTCACAGAACCATGCCAAACCTGCCTATAAACCACCAACACTTGATCGCCGACGTTAGCTGCTTCTGAGCTATCCCAGTCAGGACTGCAGCGACTGATTGTGACGTACAGGGGAGTTTTGGTCGTTTCCTCTGTCCAGAGGACCATGAGATAACAGAGCAGCCTAGCAGCTCTAGAGAGAGCGGCTGACTTCAAGTAGGCAATACCGAGCCCCATGTCTTGAAAAAGCCTTGGGGACAGAGAGGAGGAGTCGGGGTGTGTGAATCACGTGGGCTGGTTTAACTTAGAAAAACTGTAAGCCACCTATTTGCGTGACTACACAGGGAGGTGGGTTATCATCTCATTGTGGAGAGAGTGATTTTCAGGGCAAACTCCGAACCAATCAGCGAGCAGGCAAGGTGGGACACCTTTCCATATAGGAGGGGGGTTAGCACTTAGCACTTAACAGGTCGTTGCTCTCTGGACACATCAAGGTGTAACTATGGTCACCATATAGCAGCGAGCTGCTGCTAAAAGGGAACGTGGAGACCCAGACGGAAAGCATGAATGTCCATGCCGCAGTTCACGTCTCAAGCTGTAGAGAATGCCTGTCCCTGTCACTGCTACAGAAGGGCAACAGGGATACCAGCTGTGTGCAGTGTGAGCAGGTGGATGGTTTGCTCAGCCTGGTGGTAGAGCTAAGGGAGGAAGTAGAAAGGCTGAGGAGCATCCGGGATTGTGGGAAGGAGATCTGTTGGCGGAGTCTCACTCTGCCATCCCTACAGGAAGGGTGTGGGGGAGATGCTCCTCAAGCAGTGGGGGATTATCTGCCCTCTCACAGTCAGGTGGGAAGGGGCAACCTCAAAGGCGGTGAGGGATGGAAAAAAGTCCCTGTTCAGGGTAGAAAGCTGACTGCCCCTCAGTCTGTTTTGCCTTCCCAGGTGCCCTTATGTAACAGGTATGAGGCTCTGGAGCTGGAGGAACTGGGGGATGTGGATGTTGGTGTAAGTCCATCTGTGCAGGAGAGGTTGCCCAAGGCTAGTCAGTCTGCTCCCTGTTTTGCTACATCAGTCAGGAAAAAAAGAAAGGTTGTTGTCATAGGGGACTCCCTTCTGAGGGGAACAGAGGACCTGTTATGCCTCTCCGCTCCGTCCCACAGGGAAGTCTGTTGCCTGCCTGGTGCCCAGGTGAGAGATGCTCCCAGGAACATCGCTCGTCTCGTTAAGCCCTCCAGTTATTATCCATTACTGGTTTTCAACACTGGAAATGAAGAGATAGGCAAAAGAAGTTCTCGGGTGATCAAAAGGGACTTCAGGGCTCTGGGAAGACTGCTGAAGGGATTGGGAGCGCAAGTTGTGTTCACCTCTGTCCTCTCAGTTGGTGACTGGGATCTGCACAAAAGGAGGAGGGTGAACACACTGAATGAATGGCTTTGAGAATTATGTCCTACTCAGGTCTTTGGGTACTATGGCTTGGGGCGCAGCCTTGAGAAAAGGGGAAATGCTGATGGCAGATGGGAGCCGACTGATTAGAAGGGCCACAAATATTCTTGGGAATAATGTGTCTGGGCTGGTTAGCAGGGCTTTAAAGTAGATATGATGGGGGAAGGGGTGTACTAGGTGACAGAGAAGCATGTGGGATTGGTATCACCTTGGGAGGCAGTAAGGGAAAACCCCAGACTTGTCCTGGAGGTACTAGGAAGGGCTCCTCTGAGAAGGCAACAAGGCCAATAGCTAAGCTGAAGTGCCTCTATACCAATGCATGCAGCATGGGAAATAAACAAGAGGAGTTAGAAACCGTGGTGCAATTGGGAAATTATGACCTATTTTCTATCACAGAAACATGGTGGGATGAATCCCATGATTGGAATACCCCGAATGAGGACTACAGGCTTTTCAGAAGGGATAGACAGGGTAGGAGGGGTGGCGGAGTTGCCCTCTATGTTAGGAACTGGATAGATAGTTAAGAGCTTCGTCTGAGGAACAGCCATGATCAGGTCAAGAGCTTGTGGATAAAAATCAAGGATCGGTCCAGTAAAGGGCACCTAGTGGTTGGGGTCTGCTACAGGCCACCTGATGAGGAGGAGGTTGTTGATGAGGCCTTCTTGCTTCAGCTGCAGGAGGTTTCCCGCTTGTGGGCTCTTGTCCTGATGGGGGATTTCAACCACCCGGATATCTGCTGGGATAGCGGCGTGGCGGGTGGCAGACAATCCAAGAGTGTCCTGGAATCTGTTGAGGATAACTTTCTGGTCCAGGTAGTAGATGAACCAACCTGAGGTTGTTGGAAATATCCTCAATAATTTTTGGTCAGGATGGTATCTCTGATAAAAAGCAGTTTTTATTCGCGATTGCAATGGCGGGCGCCCCGATGGCAGAAGCGCACCTAAGGACACGATGTTACAGTTTTTATACCTTGTCTCCCATACATTGTCCCCTCCTGTTTCCCCTTTGGTTGGGTATTCCAGGTTACAATTTTACCCGAGGTTTTGCATTTGTTAATTGCATTCTGAGATTTGTTGATTCATGTGCTATTTTGTGTCAGTCAGTTGCCACCCTGCTGTTTCTGTTTCCAAGATGTCTGGGTACTCTTATCGTATTGATATGTTGATTTCCTTCAAAGCTTCGTCCATTCTGTCCCAGAGACCTTTGTTAAACAAAGAGCCCGGGGGGGGATGATTCCAGTCCTTCCCGATATCTCTTCAGGCACATCCTTAGGTCACGACTCGTATATTTTTACAGTGTATACGACAAAACATTAAAACATACATTGTTGCTAGTCTATACAGGTATATTGTTATTTTAACTTATCCTCTTTGGATCTTTTATCACTCAGGTCCTATTTGTCCAGCACCAAAAATAGTTTTATTTCAGATAGCTGGACAGATAGGAGCTGCGGTCTTTATAACTATGATTTTTACCTAATAACTACAAATTTCTTCCCTTATATATTCATATTTTGTTCTAAATGCAGAAACAACATTTGATTCCCACAAGGTGAAGCCTTATCGGACCTGTTGCTCACTAATGCAGAGGAAAGCATTAGAAAGGTTAAGATTGGAGGCAGCCTGGGCTGCAGTGACCATGCCTTGTTGGTGTTTGTGATCTGGAAGAACGAGGGCCTGGCAAAAAGCAGAGCTAGGACCCTGTGCTTCAGGAGAGCAAACTTCTTGCTGCTCAAGGAACTGCTGAGTGGGATCCCCTGGGAAACTGTCCTTAAGGGCATGGGCACAGAACAGAGATGGCAGCTCTTTAAGGACACCCTTCTGAGAGCGTAACAGCCCTTCATCCCCCAGCAGAAGTTGAGCAGGGGAGGCAGGTGTCTGTCATGTCTGTGCAAGGACCTGCAGCTTAAACTGAGGGAAAAGAGGGAAATGTACAGAAAGTGGAAGCAGGGTTGTGTAGCCTGGGAGGAATGCAGGGCTGTTGTCTGTGTGTGTAGAGATAGGATTAGGAAAGCCAAAGCGTAGATGGTGCTGAATTTGGTGAGGAGTGTGAAGGACAAGAATGGGTTCTACAGGTACATAGGCAGGAAGAGACAGGCCAAGAATAGTGTTCCCCCTCTGATGAAAAGTAATGGGGAGCTGGCTTCCTCAGACATAGAAAAAGCTGAAGTACTCAATGAGTACTTTGCCTCAGTCTTCACAGGTGGTCAGGCTTCCCCGTGTCTGTCAGGACCATGAGCCTCTAGATGAGGGTGTGGGGAGTGGTTTCTGTCCCACTGTAACAGTGGAACAAGTCTGAGTCCTCCTCGTGAAATTCAACACTTGTGGCTGGATGATATCCATCCTAGGGTTCTGAAGGAGATGGCTGATGTGGTTGCCGAGCCACTCTCAATGATATTTGAAAAATCATCGCTGTCTGGTGAAGTCCCTGGTGACTGGAAAAAGGGAAGTGTTACTCCCACTTTTAAGAAAGGGAGAAAGGAAGACCTGGGGAACTACAGACCGGTGAACCTCACCTCTGTGCCTGGGAAGATCATGGGGCAGATCCTCCTAGAAGCTATGTTAAGGCACATACGAGACAAAGAGGTGATTCGAGACAGACAGCATGGCTTCACCAAGGGCAGATTGTGCCTGAACAATCTCGTGGCCTTCTATGATAGAGTGACTGCTTTGGTGAATGGGGGAAGGACAGTGGATGTCATCTGCCTGGACTTATGCAAGGCCTTTGACATGGTCCCTCACCACAGCCTTCTCTCTAAATTGGAGAGGTGTGGATTTGAAGGATGGACTGTTTGATGGATTAAGAATTGGTTGGCTGGATGCAGCCAAAAGGTTGTGATTAATGTTTCTATATCAGGGTAGAGGCCGGTCACAAGCAGTGTCCCTCAGGGGTCAGTCTTGGGACCAGTGCTCTTCAAAATCTTCATCAGTGATATAGACGATGGCATTGAGTGCACCCTCAGCAAGTTTGCGGATGACACCAATCTGAGTGGTGCGGTTGATACACTGGAAGGAAGGGATGCCATCCAGAGGGACCTGGACAGGCTGGAGAACTGGGCCCATGAAAACCTAATGAGGTTCAACAAGGCCAAGTGCAGGGTGCTGCACTTGGGTAGGGGCAATCCCAGGTATTTATACAAACCAGTGGAAGATCTCCTTGAGAGCAGCCCTGTGGAGAATGACTTGGGGGTCCTGGTGGATGAGAAGCTGGACATGAGCCAGCAGTGTGCGCTTGCAGCCCAGAAGGCCAACTATATCCTGGGCTGCATTAAAAGAGAAATGGCCAGCAGGGAGAGGGAGGTGATTGCCCCCTCTGCTCATCTCTTGCAAGGTGCCATCTGGAGTACTGTGTCCAGGCCTGGGGCCTCCAGTACAGGAGCTCTTGGAGTGGGTCCAGAGGAGGGCCACTAAGATGATCAGAGGACTGGAGCACGTCTTCTATGAAGAAAGGTTGAGGGAACTGGGCTTGTTTAGCTTGTACAAGAGAAGGCTCTGGGGAGACCTCATTGTGCCCTTCCAGTACTTGAAGGAAGCGTATAAACAGGAGGGGGAAATGGCTGTTTATAAGGATGGATAGTGATAGGACAAGGGGGAATGGTTTTAAACTGAGACAGGGGAGGTTTAGGTTAGATATTAGGAGGAAGTTTTTCACACAGAGGGTGGTGACGCACTGGAACAGGTTGCCCAAGGAGGCTGTGGATGCCCCATCCTTGGAGGCATTCAAGGCCAGGCTGGATGTGGCTCTGGGCAGCCTGGTCTAGTGGTTGGTGACCCTGTACATAGCAGGGAGGTTGAAACTCAATAATCATTGTGGTCCTTTTCAACTCCACCCATTCTATGATTCTATGATCCTATAACACCCTCCCTCTCCTTTTCTGTGCCAGTGGGTCTGTGGGCCTGTGTCTTGCTCCAATTTATCAGTGGGAGAGGAAGTTCTTTGATATATGCATACCTGATGTGAGATTAAGAAACAACGGTTCAAATGTTGGTCCGACCAGTTTATTAGAAATCTTAATTAGGGTGATGGGGAAGGGAAAGCAGGTGATAGGAAAGATGGGAAAGAAGCAAGAATTACTTGAAGTAGGGATAGTCACCACCAAGATCCAGCAGCATCCCATTGCATGCCATTCCGATGGTCCAAGTTAAAAACACAGGGGGAAAGCAGCAGCAGTGTGGCCAGCCTTAGGCAAGCAAGCAGGTGCCAGGAAGAATCGGCAAGGCAAGTCCAGGAGGAAGCGGCAGGACTCGGGAGCAGGCCCGGGAGAGTCCATCAGCATGAGTCCGTTAGCATGCAGGCATCAGATCGTGAGGCTTCTGATGTTAGACACCTCTTCTTCAGCATGCAGGCATGGGGAATCTCTTGTCAGAAAACCTATTGGGAGAGAGCAGCAGAATGGCCAGCCTTAGGCAGCAAGCAGGTAGAGCGCAGAGCAAGTCCAGGAGGGAGAGGCAGGTCATGAGGCTTCTCATATCAGAGACCTCTTCTTCAACATGCAGACATCACATCGTGAGGAATCTGTTGTCAGAAAACCTCCTTCTGCGTGCAGGCATTCCTGGGTGCTTGGGTAAGAGTCATGTGCGGTACCCCCTGAGATGGCTATCTCCCTCCAGATAAGCCCATACAAAAGACTGCTTCCCGGTCATTAAGCTGCGATTTATCTCTCTCCCTCTCTCCCCCCCCCCCCC
>JAPSGF010000245.1:110953-130791 GCA_035772895.1 Perdix hodgsoniae | reverse complement strand
GGTTTATGGGCTGGTCCGGCCCAGTTCCGTGACCAGCAGGGCGGAGGGATCTGCGGATCCGCGCCTCTGGGAAAGGGGAAGCAGGGGACCCCAAAATACTTGAAAACAACAGCACTGATCTGAGGTGGAACAAATGATTTTACTAAATATAGTAGAGAGAGAGAGAGAGAGAGTCTGTTTGAATTGTATAGACCTCACCACAATGCTGGGGTGAGAAGTGCAGTCCAGTTGGGTGACTGAAGTACAGACGGCGAAGCGCAGGCGGCGAAGCGCAGGCGGCGAAGCGCAGATAGCAGCGAAGCGCAGACAGCGAAGCGCAGACAGCGAAGAGCAGGCGAAGAAGCAAGATCAGGTGACCTTGCTTGGAGTTATATCCCCTTGCCGACCGCAAAGTCTCCTGGGGAAATGTAGTTCTTCTCCGACGGACGAACATTCGGCAGAAATCAAACCCCACCCCCAATGCATTACATGATGTTACGGTGTGGAATACTGATGACCAAAAATCATAAAACCATAACACCAAGCCCTTTTTGCTATTTTCCTATGAGAAACAGGGAATAGCTCTGGGGGTATTAGCTCAGAACCTTGGGCCATACCGAAGAGCGGTAGCCTATTTCTCTAAACAGCTCGACGAAGTAAGCAAGGGCTGGCCAGGATGCCTAAGGGCTGTGGCTGCTCTAGTAATCAGCATCCAGGAGGCTCGAAAGTTTACAATGGGGCAAAAGATGACTGTACTAGTGTCCCACACGGTCTCCACAGTGTTGGAAGTGAAAGGGGGACATTGGCTTTCCCCTCAGCGATTTCTAAAATATCAAGCCATTTTAGTGGAACAGGATGATGTAGAAATATCAGTAACGAACATCATTAATCCAGCCTCATTTCTCAGTGGAGTTACAGGGGAACCTGTATCCCATGACTGTCTAGAGACTATTGAAGCTGTATATTCTAGCCGTCTGGACTTGAAAGAGGAGCCATTAGAGGATGCAGAAGACACCTGGTACACGGACGGCAGCAGCTTTGTCCGACAAGGAACCCGCAGGGCAGGGTATGCAGTCACGACCGTTGAGAAGGTAGTAGAGGCCAAGGCCCTACCTCCAAATACCTCAGCACAAAAGGCTGAAATAATAGCTTTGACAAGGGCTCTAGAACTAGCAAAAGGGAAGAAGATAAACATATGGACAGACTCAAAATATGCCTTTAGCGTTGTGCACGCTCATGGGGCAATATGGAAGGAGAGAGGCTTGTTGTCCTCCCAGGGAAAGAACATTAAACATGCCCAGGAGATACTCAGACTCTTGGAAGCCGTACAGCAACCTGAGAAAGTGGCTATCATGCATTGCCATTCTCATCAAAAGGGGAACAACGCTGAAGAAATGGGAAATGCCTTAGTGATTGAGAAGCAAAACGGGCAGCTGAGAACACAGTGACAGAGGGATCCTTGATTCCGGATGGTAAAATTCAAGTAGATGGTGAGCCAAAATATTCAAAGGGAGACTGGAATTTGATAAATGATTTAGGGGGACGGGTAGGAGAAGACGGGAGGGCCTTTACGCCACAAGGAAAGCTAATTATCCCATCCGCTATATTATGGGCTGTAGTAATGGCAGAGCATAGGAAAACCCATTGGGGAACGGAAGCCTTGCATAGGAGTCTAATGCGACAAGTGGTAGCTAGAAATTTATATACCACAATAAAACAGGTAACCCAGCAATGCGAGATCTGTTTGCAGAATAATCCCAAGACAGGTCAAAAGGTCCAGGTAGGGCAGATAGGAAAGGGAAATTTCCCTGGACAACAGTGGCAAGTAGATTTTACAGAACTCCCAAGAAAAGGGGGGTATTTGTTGGTCTTATCTGATACCTTTTCAGGATGGCCCGAGGCATACCCATGTAGAACCAGTAAGGCAAGAGAAGTAACTAAAGCGTTATTGCATGAAATCATTCCGAGGTTCGGGGTGCCGGCTGTGTTATCTTCAGATAGAGGGCCTCACTTCGTTGCCAAAATAGTGCAACAAGTAAGTACCCTACTGGGAGTCGATTGGCAATTACATACTCCTTACAGGCCTCAGTCCAGTGGTCAAGTGGAAAAGATGAACCACCTGATAAAGTTACAGCTAGTAAAGCTGGGGCAAGAGGCTAGAATACCATGGCCCCAGGCATTGCCCCAGCTTTATTAAGAATTCGGACTAAACCTCGAACCAAGGAAGGGTTGAGCCCTTATGAGATTCTCTATGGAAGACCTTATGCTGTACAAAAGGGGGTTTCAATGCAAGTGGGGAACGAAGTGTTGAGTGAGTATATGATAAGCTTGGCAAAACAACTAAGGAGAATGGAAAAGGCAGTATTTGGGACCAGGGCACGAGGCCTGGATGGTCCAATACATGATATCTTGCCAGGCGACTATGTTTATGTTAAATCCCTCTCAGATTCACCCTTGGAACCAAAGTGGGAAGGACCTTATCAAGTACTCCTGACCACCTACACAGCAGCTAAAGTAGAGGGACTAATTCCGTGGATACACCATACCCGCCTGAAGAAAGTGACTCAACCACTTTGGACTGCGGAGACCAGGGGACCCCTCCGAGTGGCACTCCGAAGGAAGCAATAACATGAGGGACATTGAAAGATTAATAATGGTGTTGTTGAAACTACTGCTAGGAGGGGGAGGGGAAGCCATACATAACATAGATGTTAGAACTAACATGTGGGTTACTTGGGCTAACCAAACTAACCAAGAGTCTTTTTGCCTCGCGTTACAATCAGCCTCAGACCCCTTCCGAACATGCCTTATTGGGGTTCCATGGGGTTTTCAGTGGTCTGTATTCCAAAGTTATGTGAGCAACACTGCGGGCTTGTCTGCAAACCTCACAACTCTATGTGGTACGCTGGGGATAAGCCCAGGATCCACTCTGACTTGCCCGAAGTACAAAGCAAATACGGGGGCAGAAGATGCCTTTCGTATGAGTGTTATAATTAATAGTTTGAATATTAGCCATCCAGACCCAGAGGAGTTAGATTTGTTGGGATCAGTAGCGCATAGTGAATCCAGACGTGACCCAAATAGAACGCGGTGCTTTCGCTTTGGAGGCAAAACAGCAACAAGTGCAGCCTCCATGGCTGAGTATTGGGGTAAAAATGAGTTAGAACTTTGGAGGACCATGAATCACATAAGCCATGACTTGACCTTTACCTACGTATCTGGGAATGGCCTCCCTTGTGAAGAAGAAACGGATAATGTGTGGAACAATAGTATGCAAGCAAAACAACGGCCACCTGGGATATTTCTAATATGTGGGGATCGAGCCTGGCCTGGTATACCAGTAAGGCCAGTAGGTGGGCCCTGTTATCTTGGTAAGTTAACCCTGTTTGCTCCCAGAATGAGAGACCTTCTGAACAGCACCACTTGGAAAAGCAGTAAGTCACATAGGGGTGGCAGGAGCATACACCAATTATCAGAAACCTGCAATAGTCAGATTACATTTTGGAATTCTCCTACTAGGATAATAGCCACCCTTTTCACTCCAATACTTGCTGCAAAGAATGCCGTGGATTTGGAAAGGCTGGCGTGCTTTACAGCAAAAGAATTAAATCTTACCTCGGCAGTAATATCAGATCTGGTATACGATGTGGATAACATACGCCACGCAGTACTCCAAACCGAGCTGCTATAGATTTCATATTACTTGCTCAGGGCCACGGTTGTGAGGATCTTAGTGGAATGTGTTGCTTTAACCTTTCGGACCGCTCGGAGTCAATACACAAGAGGCTCATGAAGATAAAAGATAATATACAAGAAATACAAATAGAAACTAACCCAATTATGGAGGGACTAAAAGGGATATGGGAAACACTGACTAACTGGCTGCCTAACTTTGCTTGGCTCAAGAAACTATTTGTATCCGGAATTGTCATAATCTTTCTGCTCGCATTAGCATGCATTGCAGTGAGGTGTGTACTATGGCTGTGTAAAGCATCGGGACCAAAGAATAGTTACGAAACATGGAAAATGCATAAGCTGAGACAAAAGGTGGAAAGCGGGAGTTACTTTAAGTCCTCCCTTTTCCAAAATGGGGCTATCTAGCGAAAGAATTCACTAAGTTGCAATGAAAAGGGGGGAATTGAGACAGTAAAGTGGGAAAGATAAAAGGGGGTCTGTAACATCGCTTGGCTTTACTAACTCAAAGAAATTAGCATCACGTAATTCAACCCTTCTTGCTAACTCAGGAGGAATTTATTGCTTAGCCTAGGGAATTCGTTTCTTAGTTTAACCTCTTGTTAGCTCAAGGGGAACTTATTGCTTAACCTTCGCTAGCCCAAAATACGCTCCCAACAGACAGTTGTCTCTAGTCAGCAGAAAGGGCCCCTGTGAACGTGAGGGGGAGGCAAGGATAGGCAGAATCAGAGATTGCTGAGGTATGCAGGACGGGAGAAGGGCCCAAAACTGGGACAAAGGTCGAAAGGACATGGCGAGGAAGACGTCTGACTTCATCCCGGAACGACCACCAGAGGGGGAGGAAGACGTCGGGCCTTCATCCAATGGATGCTACTGCGCATGCACTGGGGAGGGGAACAATATGTAAATGAACTCCCGGAAAGGTGATGACTATGTTAGTGAGTCTTGGGTAACACTCCTGAATATGTATGAATTGACTTATAAATGTAACGGGATCTCACTTTCCGGTGTGCAAGTTAGGAGGAGCGATCCCCCTTGCACCCGGCGTGTGGCGCAGCGCTGAAATAAAGACGTACCTGCTCTTATAACCTTACGTGGGTTAGAGAGTTTGATTCTGCAAATCATACACATAAAAAGTTCCAAAAACACAGCTATGTTTCAGTGCATGATCTTCCTGAAGAGGTGCTCACGTCAAAGTTAGAAAAAATATCACTCCTTGCAACTCCAGTGTTGGAAATACCCAAATATCCCTTTTCACTTTCCAGACTTTCATCATTACTGAAATACAATGTTAGTAATTTCTGTTTTACCTCTCCTCCCCAGGATTCCAGTGCTTACACTGGGATATCGGGTTTCCCGAGATCTCTGCAGATGACGGCTATTCTCACTCTCAATGTCCCGTCCCATTCCCATTCACAAGTAATACACCCTGCACAGTGACAGCAGGAGGCTCCGGCCCCCAGCTCTTTCTCTCACTCCGAGTTGTTCTTACAAGCCGTGGGGGGAAGGGGGGGGGGGGTAATGCGGGAGCTGTGTTCTCGTGCCAACCCAAACTCTAATATCCCAAACTCACTGTTTTCCTTAACCTTTTTGCCGTTATTGTTTTGTTTTGTTTTGTTTGTTTGCTTTTCCGTAATTCCGCTATTTGTACACCCTCAATTACATTTCCATATACGATTAACAATTGCATCATTAACAATTGCTCTTCCATATATCATCAAGGCAGTTTCTCCCACTGCCTTCCAAATCCACAAATCAAACAATACAGTTCAACTTCCACAAACACCCAGCACTTGGTCTCATCGTTAGGGTACTCAATTATAAAACCGATTCCATTACTCCATTTATGTTCCTGGTTTCTTATTCAATATTCCCCCTGTCTCACCAGCAATGTTTCTCCAGTGAACCAAAATACAACCTAGGGGGTCTTCTCAGTATCACTTTAGACACCTGTAAGAGGCCATGTTTTTTTTACATTACTGTCTCAAAGTTTGCTGAAATGGACAAGTTCAGGCAAGTCCTGGCCAAGGTTCCAGGACTCCCTTTGTCTGAAATACACAGGAACCGAGGTTCGAGAAATCCCTTTGTTTAGGAGATGGACAAGTCCGGAACTACGAAAGGGAGATAAGATGCTGATTAATGGCCCTTAAGTGGTCTTTTGTGTTGGCCTATCTCAAGGAAGATTGCCATCTCCGAGGAATTCACGTGACTCTGACCTGAGCCTTCCAGGAATGTCACGAGGGCTGGGAGGAAGGGGGATAAAAAGGGCACGTACAAACCCCGAATTTAGGTTTTCTGACACCAGATGCCTCACTACGGAAACAAGGAGGTTTTCTGTCATCAGATGCCTCTCTACGTGAACGCCTGCATGCTGAAGAAGATGCCTGCATGCTGAAGAATCTTTTAGGTAACTGACCTCCGATTCCTCCACCGTCGTCCTACTGCTGCTTACTGTCTCTCCTGGGATTGCTGCTCGAGACTCTGCTCCGTGAGACCTCGCTGCCCGAGACTCCGCCAACGTAACAACGTACTACGGGTCGCTGCTGCATCCAGGAGGTGACTATTCCCCGCTTTAACGTGATTCTTGCTCTTTTCTACCTTTTCTATCGCCTACTTTCCCGTCCCCATCACCCTAATTTTGGTATTCGTCGCTCTCCCTTCCCCATCCCCTCAGTTGTCTATCATTTCTAATAAACTGGTCGGATCAACATTTGAATGCTCTTCTTCTTAATCTCACGCCGGGCATAACATATCAAAAGAACCTTTGCCTCACTCCTAAATTGGAACAAGACAACACCCCTTGTTCCATAACAGCTTCTTACATGACATAACATAACACAACACAACACTTTCACGACATAAACATTTAACAATCACAAAGACAGTGACAGTAATCAGTACAATTTATCTTGGCAAAAAGGGAGAGTTTCACCCCCACTGGACTGAAAACAGCTGGGGAAGCAGGGTAAAGAGGCTTATTTTCTGATACGGGTGCCTTTTACTCCACGCTACATCAAGAATTATTACCCGTAGATGATTTTTGTAATAGTTGTAGGAGCTACTGGCTAGAGAAGTTTACTTTTTGGGGACCAATTAAATACAGGCTAGGAGAACAAGACTTCCGCTCAGAAGGCTGAAATAACTGCCTTGATAAGAACCACTTCTTCATATCTTCTCCATGGTCATGTAGGTAATGCCACAAGGCAATAGGTGATGTAGTCTTACTGAGTAAGGGGAGGACAAGATAAGGGTTAACCATTGTTTAGGAATATAGGTAAGCAGGATGTGTGGTCAGATAAGAAAAGGACATCTGGAAACTCCGTTTACACAAGGAATGGGTCAGGATGGGATTACTTCTGTCAGAGACAATGGGTCTTCTCGTCAAAAGAGACCCCACTGCTCATGGCGGGGCCATATGTTGATAAGTCAGGAATGTAATGAATATGTATGCAAATTGTGTATTCGTTCGGCCTATATCTGTCCCAAGCTTTTGCCCTACGGTGTGCGTGTTAGGAGGAACGATCCCCCGCGCACCCAATGATACGCGTCTCATTGAGTAAACGTACCTGCTTTATAACCTAACTCTGGGTTATAGAGTTTGATTCCGCAAATTATTATTGTTGTCACTTCCTTGAGCAGGAGGATGTCTTCTTTTGATAGATGAGACGTTGGATGGTGCAGCCTGGGAAGAAACCAAGTCAATCAGCCCCTCCAGTAAGCTGTTCTGGGAATTGTAGTCCCCATCAGATGTATCTGATACCACCATTGGTTTATCGGTTCCATCAGAATAAAGCACAGTAGACAGTTCGTCTATTGTATTTTCTTGATTGTTCTCTATTCTGTCAGTTTTTCAGGTACCTTTGCAATGGCTGAAACACAAGGTCATAGAAGGGTTAAATGTAACTCAAAGTCTTGATATTTATTAATCAGTTCATTTATAAGGTGTCTACTTTGCCCTCTGCAATACATTATGGCTAATGTACCTCTGTATATTTCTGGTGCAGTTCTTGTGAATTTACACCACATGTTTGGTGTACACCTGACTCCCTCAGGATCATGCTCTTGGTTTGGATTGTCAGCAATGAAAGCATGGTCATGTAACATTTCTACCACGGCACCTTCTCTCATGTAATGGGTGCCTTTTTCCATAGCAGATGTAGTTGTGCAGCCACAGACGTCAGTCACCATCTGCCATAGGGACATGATGAGGGTCCCTTTAGCAATTAAGACCCGAGTGTTGACTACAATGTCAGGAGGCCATGTATCGATTGCTGGAGGGACTACTGAGCCTCCCACCTCCAGTGATCTCCCCCAAGGTACAAGTAGGCCACACCACTTGGGTGCTACCTGCACCTTCCAAGGCCATTTAATTCTATGGGTACCTGGTTCTAGATTCTCAGGGGCAGGGAACAGATTATTTTCACTGCCAATTTGGGGTCTTAGCCAATTATCAGTGCCTGTAATTCGGAACCAAGCAGGGAGGCCCATGTTGACTGCAGCATTTTCAAGGCACTGGGTCTGCCATCTCTAGGTCTTTCATTCAGGTCTCACAGGGTTTCATGGAGTCTCTTCATTCACCCCTGCAGAGGCTGAGAGTCTGTCTTCAGGGCAGTCTTGAGAATACCATTATAACGTTCAATGAGACCAGCCCCTGTTGGATTATATGGCAGGTGGAATTGCCATTCGATGCTGTTTTCTTCTGCCCAGCATTGTATCATTGCACCAGTAAAATGAGTCCCTTGGTCACCCTCGATGACTTGAGGTGCCCTGTAGGCAGCCATCAACCTGTTAAGTGTTTTGATAGTATACGCCTAGTTGGCTCTCAGCACTGGACAGGCCTTCATTAGACCACTTGCAGTATCAACACTGGTTAGGGCATATCTTGATCCCTCAGACCAAGGGAGGGGACCAATGTAATCAACCTGCCATCACTGGAGAGGATTGTGTCCTCTGGCAAGATGGGCTGTCCTTTCGGGCAACGATCTTGGTCTCTGCATAAGAAGCAGTCTAGGAGGTTTTTGGAGTGTGTAGAGGATGCCTTCCTGATGCAGCTGGTAAGAGAGCCCACGAGAGGAACTGCCCCGCTAGACCTACTGTTTGCAAACAGGGAAGGTCTGGTGGGAGATGTGGAGGTTGAGGGCTGCCTTGGACAGAGTGACCATGAAATGATAAATTTCTCGATTCATGGTGGAGTTTGGAAGGGGAATAGTAAAACTGCTACCTTGGACTTCCAGAGGGCGGACTTCGAATTGTTCAAGAGACTAGTAGGGGGAGTCCCCTGGCATTCAGTCTTAGCAAACAGAGGGGTCCAGGAGAGCTGGTTGCTCTTCAAGAAGGAAGTCTTAAGGGTGCAGGAGCAGGCGGTTCCCCTGAGACGCAAAATGAGCAGGCGGGGAAGAAGACCGGCGTGGATGAATAGAGAGCTATTCTTGAGGCTCCGGGAGAAAAAGAGAATCTACCGCCTGTGGAAGGAGGGATGGGCAACTGAGAATGAATACAAGGAAGCCGTTAGGATGTGTAGAGGTGAAATCAGAAAGGCAAAAGCCCAGCTTGAATCTAACCTGGCCGCTGGGGTGAAAAGGAATAAGAAACTCTTTTATAAATACATTAACAGTAAGAGGAGGACAAAGGAGAATATCCCCTCTTTGCTGGATGATGCTGGGAATGTGACCACTGAGGATAAGGAAAAGGCGGAGGTTCTGAATGCCTTCTTTACGTCTGTCTTTAAAGGTCAGACCAGTTATCCTCGGGGTACTCCTCTCTCTGACCTGGTAGTCTTGCCTGGGGAGCATGCTAAACCCCCTGCGATTCTGGAAGAAACGGTCAGAGGCTTACTACTCCAACTGGACTGCCACAAGTCCATGGGGCCGGATGAGATCCACCCGAGAGTGCTGAGGGAACTGGCGGGGGTGATAGCCAAGCCGCTTTCCATCATCTACCAGCGCTCCTTGTTGACTGGTGAGGTCCCGGAAGACTGGAGGCTTGCCAACGTGACTCCCATTTACAAGAAAGGTTGTAAGGAGGATCCGGGGAACTACAGGCCTGTTAGCCTGACCTCGGTTCCAGGGAAGGTTATGGAACAGATTGTCTTGAGGGAGATCATGCGGCATGTGCGGGATGGCCAGGGGATCAGGCCTAGCCAGCATGGGTTCATGAAAGGTAGGTCCTGTTTGACCAACCTGATCTCCTTTTATGATATAGTGACCCATCTGCTGGATGAGGGAAAGGCTGTTGATGTGGTCTACCTAGACTTCAGCAAAGCCTTTGACACTGTCTGCCACGGTATTCTCCTGCAGAAGCTGGCAGCCCGTGGCTTGGACGGGTACATTGTTGGATGGGTAAGGAACTGGCTGGAGGGCCGGGCTCAGAGAGTGGTGGTGAATGGAGTTAAATCCAGCTGGCGACCGGTCACAAGTGGTGTTCCCCAAGGGTCGGTACTGGGGCCTGTCCTCTTCAATATCTTTATTGATGACTTGGATGAGGGCATCGAGTGCACCCTCAGTAAGTTCGCAGACGACACCAAATTGGCTGGGAGTGTGGATCTGCCTGGGGGTAGCGAGGCCCTGCAGAGGGATCTGGACAGGCTGGAGAGCTGGGCTGAAGCCAACGGGATGAGGTTCAACAAGACCAAATGCCGAATCCTGCACTTTGGCCACAACAACCCCAGGCAGCGCTATAGGCTTGGGGCGGAGTGGCTGGAGGACTGTGTGGAGGAAACGGACCTGGGGGTGTTGATTGATGCTCAGCTGAACATGAGCCGACAGTGTGCCCGGATGGCCAAGAAGGCTAATGACATCCTGGCTTGCATCAAAAACAGTGTTACTAGCAGGAATAGGGAGGTAATTGTCCCCCTGTACTCTGCACTGGTGAGGTCGCACCTCGAGTATTGTGTTCAGTTTTGGGCCCCTCATTGCAAGAAAGACATTGAGGCCCTGGAACGTGTTCAGAGGAGGGCTACGAAGCTGGTGAGGGGCCTGGAGCACAGGCCTTATGAGGAGCGGCTGAAGGAGCTGGGATTGTTCAGCCAGGAGAAGAGGAGGCTCAGGGGAGACCTTATAGCTCTCTATAACTTCCGGAAGGGAGGTTGTGGTGAGCTAGGTGTCGGCCTTTTCTCTCGTGTACACAGTGATAGAACGAGAGGCAATGGTTTCAAACTGCGCCAGGGGAGATTCAGGCTGGACATTAGGAAATATTACTTCTCAGAAAGGGTGGTCAGGCACTGGAATGCACTGCCCAAGGAGGTGGTGGAGTCACCGAACATGGAGGTGTTCAAGAGACGTTTGGATGTTGTGTTGAGGGATAGGATTTAGCTGGGGAATATTGGTGATGGTTGGACTGGATGATCTTTTAGGTCTTTTCCAACCTTGATGATTCTGTGATTCTGTGATCTTAGAGCAAGCGTCATAGTATTGTCATGCCTGGGTGATGTCAGATACTTGTATGGGCAGCTTCCCTGCTTTAACAGCTGCCTACATGGTCTTTTCTCCAACATGCTGTAGCTTCCTATGTAACCAACAGGTGATGTTCTCAGATGGTGAATTCTCAATCCATCTAACTAGAGCCAGTGTGTCAGCTTCATCATTTCCCAGTGACTGTAGGGGTTGGTGACCAGAAACATGGTAGACACACACAGTTCTGTGTTTGACTGTGTTCCATATGTCTAACCACATGTCTTTGCCCCAGATTGGTCGGGCGTGGATAGTCCATTCCTGGGTGGCCCACTGTGCAATCCAAAGAGTGAGACCCCGGTACACAGCCCAACTATCTGTGCAGATGTTCAGAATGCCATCACCGGGTTCTTTGGTTATAACCATCCACACAGCTCATAATTCTGCCCATTGGCTGCTCTGACCATCCCCCTCATCAAAACAGATTGTTTAGGTGGAGGGATGGTATGTTATCGCTCTCTATTTACTCAGGTTGCCCTTGCTGGACCCATCTGTGTACCAGGCATCTTCAGGGATAGGATATTTCCCCTCCTGAACGGGACTCTTCTCTGGTGGAGCAACCAATGTTTCTCTTGGTGCATCACTATGATAGGTCACTGGGCCTAGGATCTTCTGGAGTTCTTCTTTCAAGGGTGACGAAGACAGACTGCTCCTTTGGCTGAGATAGGTGACTCATAATACCACTGTTTGTGCTTGGGTCACCCCTGTCTTAGGAATGTGGGTCAGATCTTTCACCCACCCCAAATCGGCAGACTGATCTTAAGATTTCAGCTGTTTGGGTTATTGGCTCTACCGCCTGTAATGCAGAGTAAGCAGCCAATAACTGTTTTTCAATCATGCTATATCTTTCTTCTGCTCCGTTCCAGACCTGAGACCAGAATCCTGTGGGGGTTCAAACAGGACTCTGGTGTTTCCACAGGCCCCAGCTAAAGCTATCCTGAGTGACATGAATATCCAACTCGGCTGGGAGGGTAGGATCATATATACCCAATGCCTGGGCTTGTTTAACTGCCAATTTTGCCTGTTGGAAAGCCTTGTGTTCAATTCTCCCCCAGGCCCATAGTTGCTCCTTTTTTGAGTCTCTGTATAATTGTCTCAGCAGCTGCGCTAAATGAGGTATAAAGGAACACCAGTATCCCAATTTACCTAAGAACTCCTGCAGCTGCTTTGGTGTTGTAGGGACTGAGAATGCCTGAACCTTATATATTACTGCTCTGGGTAGTACTTTGATCTTTCTTGACCACACAACCCTAAGGAATTTTAGGGACAGGCCTGGACCCTGCACCTTTTGAGTATTTATAGCCCATCCTCTTCCTTGCAAATAGATAGTTAACGAGTCTGCTGCCTGTCCTTCCACCTCCCGTGAGAAGTATGTCAAGAGGAGATCATCAATATAATAAATTGACATCATTGGGTTTTCTCCAATTAGCCAGGTTATATATATATATACCACTAGGTTATGGCAATATGTTGGCGAACGCACGTACCCTTGTGTCAGGACCTCAAAGGTCCACTGCCTGCTTCCCCATGTAAATGCAAACTTGTTTTGTGATTCTTTAGCAATTGGAATACTGAAGAACACATTTTCCTAGTCTAGGACACAACGGTAGATTTTTATCTCCGTACTCAATGTGTCCATTAAGGAGGCAATATTGGGTATGGCTCCATGAATAGGTAGTGTGACCTTATTTAATTCTCTACAATCTACTGTCATTCTCCATGTTCCATCCAACTTTTGCACTGGCCAAGTGGGTTAATTATATGGGCTATGTGAAGGTCTAATAATGCCTACTTCTCCTAATTCCTGCACAGTCCTTTATATTTCATCTTGTCCACCTGGGAGTCTATACTGTCTTACATTAGTAATCCAGCACGATTCCGGCAGGTGAATAGACTCATGCTTCAGATGGCCTCTCAATATTGCCCATACCACTCCAACACTAACGCACCTCTGTCAAAGTCTGAACTCTCCCACAGTCATCTCGAGAGCCAGACCCCATAAAATCTCTATGCCCAAGATGTACTCTTGGATTGGGGCAATAGACACTTTATACTCCCAGGGTGGGAGATGCCCAGTCCCCAATTTCAACCACGTTTGGGTGACTGGAATAGTCTGTCCCCCAAAACCACTAATCATCACTCCATCCGCATTAAATTTTTTCAGATCTCCATAAATTATCAATGTTTCTACACCTGTTTCAACCAGTACCATAACCCTTTGAATATTCTTTTGGGATTAAAAAATTGCCAACTCAACATAGGGCCTCCAGTCCCATCTGGAGGCCCTAGGGGAACTAACATCCCCTGTCATGCCATACACTGTCCTATGGCTAGGTCTTTTTACTCCTAGGTCTTTTACCTCAGGTGGCTCAGGCATCATGGCCTGAGTCACCTTAGGAGGCTTCTTTCTTCTACTAGGAACTAGAAAACCTTACAAGTTCCATGTTGCTGGTAGTTTGTCAATAATTCTCACCCCAGGTTTTCTGGGGTGATTTTGAAGTTACTGATTGTCCTGCAACTGCCTCCATAGCTGGAGGAGGACATGATTGGGCTGGTGATCATTTTTGCAAACTGAACCCCAGCCCAGATTAAGTCATTAAACATTTGTTTCCAGGATACCCATATGGGTCCCTGATTGAGGAGTTTGTGAGGTGGGTCTCATGGTTTTAGTTACAAAAAGAACCTCTGCCCCTTCCAACATTTGGATATTGTGCCTGGTCCGAAGGAGCTTTGTCTCCCCTAGATCAGTTAGCAACTGGGCAGCCTGTTGGACCATGGTCTCTGAGGCTACTAAGGGGTTTAGTATGGAAACTAGAGCTCCATACAGGTGGGAAGGCGCCTGTTGCAGGATCAGGTCTCTCACATCTGCTGAGAATTTTACCAGGTCTGGGCTTTCAAACGTCTTCATGTATTGCCTCTCTTATACCTAGCTTGTGAATAGTTTCAAAGGTCCTCCATGGAGGACCATTAACCTGTGCGTAACAGTATACCAGATTTAGAGGGCCAAGCCATACTGCATGCTGCCATCAAACAATCTATTATCGAGTGATTCTCACTGGTATATTGGATGGCAGCATATAGTTTCTGTCTAAGGGCAAGGTATACAGTAATGGATGCCAATTTAGAAATTTCTGTCCTGTTGACCATAACACTTTCCGCCCCTAAATCCCATAACCTCAAAAGCCAAGCTGGTATACTTTCTCTGGGCTTTTGTCAGAACTGCTGTACCAAGTCCATTAATTCAGTGGCCATATAAGGACAGGCCATCACATGTAAATGGATTTGGGCAGGGGGCCACTGATCAGGGGGCACCCCTGCTGGTCTATCTTATTTTTTTTGTTGGTTTTTTTTGAGTTATTATGGAATGGATCTCAAAGGGATTCATTGCAGATGGAGCTTTGAGATCTGATTTGGAAGCCTTATCTTCTGGATCAACCAGGTCCCTCAATTCAGGAACCTGGGTATCATCTACTGAAATGTTATGGACCACTGAAATGTTATGGACCTGCTTCATTAGGAGATTTTTGCTTGATATTTTTCCTGTCAGTAAACCAAGTTGTTGTTCTAACTTTTTGATGCAGTCTCATAATAGGTGATTTTCATTTACTGAAGTATTGGTTGTCATTTCAGCCTGATTTTAAGCATTTAATAGAGGCTATGCCACAGTAGAAACAGCTAATTAGCATTCTTTTGTAACTAATATATCTTTATTTAATCCAGGAAAGTAATCTCCCATGCAGGATGGGGAAGAAGTATTTCCCATAACCCCCAGGGGACTCCATTTTTCAATTATAGTTCCCTGTTTATAGTAAGGTGATCGCAGAAATCCTGGGATTTGTCCAGAGTTGTTTTCGTCCAGAAGAGTGATGTTCTGCCCCCTGACCCATTTAAAGACATTCCTCAGAAAAGGCTTTTTTTTTTTTTAAAAAAAGTATTCTGGCCTGGCTAGCTCACCAAGTGTACAGTTGGAAAAGTAGTGCAGTTCAAATGCACCATTAACAGGGGTTATAGTTGGAAAGATTATCACAATGACAAAGAAACAATCAAAGAAGAAATGCTTACCCATATTCAAGGATCTAGGCTCACGGTGGAAAACTCCAAAAAAGAAAGAATCACCAGAAAAAGAACCTTCCCTAGTCGTAGTCAGCCCTTAAATGGGGTCTAGGAGAGGTGGAACCAGGTTCCACCCCTTCCTGTCACACAGGTGAACTGTCTTCACCTGTGCTCCCAGGGCTGACCTATTTTTTGGCTCAGGTGATCAGTCAGCGGTTCAGGCCATGCCTCAACAGTTCCCATACAGGCCCAAAACCAAAACTGACAACAATCTAAGAAGAAACAAGTTTACTAAATAAGCTATCAGAATGCAAGATAACATACTATAATACAATATCATTAGAGTTGAAGCTAATAAATCAAATTAAATGAGAATGTCCAAAAACTAAAGGCCTTACTCTAATGCTGAGATGAGATGTGCGGTCAACGCAAGCAGAAGGGAAGAGAGAGCCAGGTCTCATGACTTTGCCTGATGTTTTTTCTCCACTCTGAACACAAAGTCCTCTGAGGGTATGTAGTTCTTGTTCTCTTCTGGGACAGGTACCCATAACTAAAGAGTTAACTCTTTAACTCCCAGTGCACTACATGATGTTATGATGTCAAATACCGATAACCAAAAAATCATAAAACCATGACACTCTGTCACTCAACTGTGCAATCAATTTTTTTTTCCTCAGGTGGTTTGGGCACAGTGGTCCAGGTCACTTGAGGAAGCTTCTTCCATTTCTTAGGAACTATGAAATCTTCCAAGTTCCATGTTCTCATTGGTACTTGTACAATAATTCTTACCTCTGCTTTTTGGGGGGGTATTTTGAAATTTTTTATTTTCCTTCAGCTGCCTCCATATCTGGAGGAGGACATGAGTGGGCTGGTGATCAATTCTTGCAAATGGAACCCCAGCCTACATTAAATCACTTAACATCTGTTTTCAGGACACACTTATTGGTCTCAATTGAGGAGTCCATGGGGCGGGTCTCCTAGTTTTAGTTATAGGGAGGACCTTTGCCCCTTCCACTGTCCAGATATTGTGCCTGGTCCGTAAGCACACTGTTTCTCCTAGACCAGCCACTAACTGCGTGGCTTGGTGGACAATGGCCTCTGAGAGAACCAAAGGGTTTAGTATAGACACTAGTGTGCCATACTGGTAGGAAGACACCTGCTATAATATGAGGACCCTCATCTCTGCTGAGAACCAGGTTTGGACTCTGTATGGGAGCTACTGAATCACAGCCTGAACCTTTGATGAGTTATCTGAGGCAAGCAGTATGTCAGCCCTGGGAGCACAGGTGAAAGCAATTCAACTGTGCTGCAGGAAGGGGTGGAGCCAGGCTCCACCTCTCCTAGACCCATTTAAGTGCTGACTGGGAGGAAGGAAAAATCTCTTCTAAGATCCACTCCTTTGGAGCCCTTTACAGTAAGACCTCTACACAGATAAGCATTCCACCTATTTTCTCCTTGTGCCTAACTCTTTTGTTGGTTTTTTTCACACCTTGACTATACATCTATTTTTGATTGTACTTTACAATTAAATTATTTTTCCTTGATTGTACACTTGGCGAGCCAGGCAGGCTAGCTAACTACATCAAAATTTATATCACGTCTTTCCTCTGGATTTTTTGTAAATGGACCCAGGGGAACAACACTCTCCCCTTAGATAAAATGATACTGGGACTGATCCTAGGATTTGTGGGATCTCCCTATTATGAATTAGCGAGTGTCATCGAAAAATGGGGTCCCTTAAGAGATAACAGACGCATCTCCCCACATCGCTTAGCTGAGTACTTTCAAGGACTCAGCAAAGATACATTAAATACAAAAGAAAAGCAACTAGTTGCCTCTGTAGTAGCATGGTCTCTGCTAAAGGATCTAAATACTTCTGAAGAGAATAATAATACCTTAATAAGTGAAAACCAACTTCTTAAAGAAAGTATTGAAAAACTAGAACAGGAACTGAGTCTGTTAACAGGGAAAAAATCAACCCTACTCCCCATAGGCCAAGTTTGCAATATTACAATAACTGATAACCAAGTTTCTGAACTAAGAGATCATCTTGATCAAGAAGATAAAAGATCCAAGACGGATCTCGAAGCTCCTATTGGTTTAGAACCACTGGAAGTCCGTCCGGAGGTAACTCAAAAAACAAAGAAAGTTCAAGATAGACCAGCAGGGGTGCCACCAGATCAGTGGCCCCCTACCCAAACTCGTTTGCACGTGACGGCCTGGCCATACACGGCAAAAGAATTAATGGATCTAGTGCAAAAATTCCGACAAAGATCCAGAGAAAGTGTACCGGCCTGGTTGTTGAGACTTTGGGACTCTGGAGCAGGAAGTGTCATAGTAAGTGGTCCAGAAGTAGCTAAATTAGCCTCTATGACCACTCACCCTGCTCTCCGACAAAGGCTTTATGCAGGTAGTCACCACACTGATGAGAACCACTCTATAATTGCTTGGTTAATGGCGGCCAGCCGTATGGTGTGGCCAAACAAAACTGATATCCTCGTAAATTCAGGAATGTGGTCCTCCATGGAGGACATTCAAAACTACATTCGAGAATTGGGTTTTAGAGAAGCCATCTATGAAGATACATTTGATGGACCCAACATGGTAAAATTCACAGCGGGAATGAGGGACCTAATCTTACAGCAAGCTCCCTCTCACTTATATGGAACCTTGGTTTCCATATTAAACCTTCTAGTAGCCTCAGAAGCAGCGGTCCAGCAGGCTGCTCAGTTAGTAGCCGATTTAGGAGAGACGGAACGCCTAAGATCAAAACGTAATGTTAGATTATTAGAAGAGGCCGAAGTATTGCCGGTGACTAAAATCAAAATGCCGGCTACTCGGGCTTCTCAATCGGGACCCATAAGGGTTTCTCGGAAGCAGATGTTTAATGATTTAATCCGGGCTGGGGTTCAATTTGCTAAAATTGACCGCCAGCCTAATTATGTCCTCCTCCAGCTCTGGAGACAGTTCAGGGACAATCAAAAATTTCAAACTTACCCTAAAAAACCAAGGGTAAGGATTGTAGAAAGAATGCCTACACAGACATGGAACTTACAAGACTTTATTGTTCCCAATAGGAAAAAAAAGCCACCTCAGGTGTCTTGGGCTACAATGCCTGAGACATCAGAGGCAAAAGAATTATCCCTGGCGTAGTTCATGGCGTGACGGGGGATGTTAATCCCCCTAGGGCCTCCAGACGGGACCGGAGGCCCTATGTAGAGTTAACAATTTACTGGTCCCGGAAAAACATACAGAGAGTTATGGCACTGGTAGACACAGGGGTGGAAACATCGATTATCTATGGAGACCCATCTAAATTTCATGGAGATAAGGTGATGATTGGTGGCTTTGGGGGACAAACTATTCCTGTCACCCAAACATGGTTAAAACTGGGGGTTGGGCGCCTCCCACCCCGGGAGTATAAGGTATCTATTGCCCCAATCGAGGAATACGTACTGGGCATAGATATTCTATGGGGTCTGGCTCTCCAGACAACTGTAGGGTAGTTCAGACTTCGACAGAGATGCATCAGTATCCGGGCGGTGCAGGCGATACTGAGAGGCCATGCGAAACATGGGCCTATTTGCCTGCTGAAACCGCGCCGGATTACTAATGTAAGGCAATATAGACTCCCGGGTGGGCAAGAAGAAATATCGAAAACGGTGCAGGATTTAGAAAAAGAGGGTACTATAAGACCTGCACACAGCCCATATAACTCCCCCATATGGCCAGTGCGAAAGTCGGATGGCACATGGAGAATGACGGTGGATTATAGATAATTAAATAAGGTCACGCCGCCTATTCATGCAGCCGTACCTAATATTGCCTCTCTAATGGACACATTGAGTAGGGAGATAAAAACCTATCATTGTGTCCTAAATTTAGCCAATGCGTTTTTTAGCATACCAATTGCTGAGGAATCGCAAGACCAATTTGCGTTTATGTGGGGAGGCAGGCAGTGGACCTTTCAGGTCCTGCCACAGGGGTACGTGCACTCACCAACATATTGTCACAATCTAGTGGTGCATGACCTGGCAGATTGGAAAAAACCCGACGATGTTAATCTGTATCATTACACTGATTTATCTCCTGTTGACATCCGACTCACTGGAGGCAGTAGGGCAGGCGGCAGATTCATTAACCGCCTATTTACAACAGAAGGGATGGGCTATAAATCCCCAAAAGGTGCAAGGTCCGGGCCTGTCCGTTAAATTCCTGGGGCTGGTTTGCTCAGGAAAGACCTAAGTACTACCCAGTGCTGTTATAGATAAAGTTCAGGCGTTCCCAGTCCCTACAACATCAAAGCAGCTGCAAGAGTTTCTGGGTATATTGGGTTATTGGCGTTCCTTTATACCTCACCTAGCGCAGCTGCTGAGGCCACTGTACAGACTCACAAAAAAGGGGCAGCTATGGGATTGGGGGAAAACAGAGCAGGACGCTTTTCAACAGGCGAAACTGGCAGTTAAACAAGCCCAGGCGTTGGGTATATTTGATCCTACCCTCCCAGCCGAGTTGGATGTTCATGTGACTCAAGATGGCTTTGGCTGGGGCCTGTGGCAACGCCAGAGTTCTGTTCGGACCCCCATTGGGTTCTGGTCTCAGGTTTGGCATGGAGCACAAGAAAGATACAGCATGATTGAAAAACAGTTATTGGCTGCCTATTCA
>JAPSGF010000245.1:77411-110553 GCA_035772895.1 Perdix hodgsoniae | reverse complement strand
CACTAAACTGATGTCTGCCTATGGGACACCTCAAGTCATCGAGAGCGCCCAAGGACTCCCAGTCCCTTGACTATACATCTATTTTTGACTGTACCTTTCAATTATATTATTTTTCCTTGATTGTACACACTCTCAAAGGTATCATCATAAATCGCCTCCTTTGTTCCCAGTTCTCTGATGTAATTTTGAACCAGTGTTCATTAGGACATTGCTTTTATTTGGCCACGTGATTCTACATGAAGCCATTATCCACTGAATTAGAGAATTATTTTCTTCATTATGCATTACAGTCACGTATAATCTTTGTGAGGGCCAGATGTGTGGTGATGGATGCAAGTTTAGAAATCTCCAGTCCATTAATAACCACACTTTCAACTCCCATGTCCCATAATCTTAAGAGCCAAGCTGGTATGCTCTCTCACTGTTTCTTTTTAAATCACTGTAATAAACCCATGAATTCAGCAGCCATGTACAAGTATGCCATCACATGGCGATTTAAGTGTGAGCAGGGGGCCATTCCTCAGGTGGCAACCTTGCCAGTCTATCTGGGGCTTCCTTAGTTTTTCTAGTAATTATTCGTTTTATTTCTAGAGGATCTGAGGTTCCCCAATCCTCTAGTTGGACATTTTTTTGATTTTACTTTTATTTTTAGCTTCAATTGGGATTTAAGGATCCTGCTGATCTTAGTCCTTTTCCCCTTCTAATGGTATAGTTCTTAATTTTAGAGAGGAAATGTCATACAAAGATGAAGCAGCTTGCCCCATCAGAAATATCATTTTATTTTTTATTTGCCTGATAGTCTTAAAAGCTCAGTTTTGTCTTTCAATCCTTACACAGAGGAAGGATATGCATTAATAGTTAGTAGCAGCAGTCATGCTACATGCCTGCTAATACTTTTTCCTGGGTTGTTAGTTATGTCTATTTTAATTCATTCAAGTATTCTGCCATCTTGGAAAGGGATTTAATAATGGGACCACTGTCCTTTATGGCTCCCCATTTATCTGTGTAGCAGTCAGCCACAAGGAATCTAGAAGTCCCAGGGTTTCCCCCAGGTGTTTCTCCTTTGGGGTATTATAGGTCCCAGTGACCAGCCCATGCATTCTTCATTTAAGATAATCCATCATAAGTACACTGCTGTCAGGCATGCCTGGCTCCCTAAGTATAAAAACATGGGAAGTAAAACAATCACAGAAGAGCAGCAAGATCCCAGGCTATAGCAAGGGACAACTCCCTGAAACGCAAAAGCAAACAAGAGCACAGCAACAAAGGAAAGAAGCTACTTGCCTTCAGAAACCCTCAGGTATACAAGAATCTCCAACAAGATACCTTTGCCTCCACTGTCAACCCTTAAATGAGAACTGGGAAGGGGTGGATCCTGGCTCCACCCCTTCCAGTCACTCAGGTGCATTGCCAGAGTTCCTCTGGGTTGGCCCTGCATTCCCACCAGGTGCTCAATCACTGTTTCAAGCTTTGACTTAGTATTTCCACTACATAAGGCCATAGAGATACAATTGCTCATAGTCCCCTTAATTTGGGAGAGAGAAGGCCCTGAGTAGTTGTATTTCAGTAGTTTGGGTAGGGTTATCCATTAGTAGTGTTTTTACATTCTAGCTGTTTAATTAAATTGCTTAGTAGTTCATTTTCACTCTCAAGATACTGTTCAGAGGCTTTTATATGATTTAAGGCCATCAACAGAGGTCAGGTCATGGTGGATGCCATAGAGCTTTTCCTTGTTAATCAAGATATCCTATCTTAGGGCCTCAAAAATATAAACTCTTAACAGCTACCATTCACATTGAAAAGGTGGTGATCATCTCCCCATCCCTTAATGAGCCTCCTCTTTTCTACTATAGAAGCCAGCCTATGCAACAGATAACCTAAGATTCTTAGGATGCACCCAGGTTCTTTCTTTTCCAAGACACCAATCTCTTTGGTGCACTCTTTAACAAGTTATCTCAGAATTTATACCACCTTTGGTAGATTCTCCTACTTGGATTACCCGGTGGAAAGACAAGTGATAGCAAATATAGCTGCTTTAAACCAGTTTCAGATCACCCAAGAAAAGTAGCCATTACAATCCAGTAATAAGGAATGAATAGCTTATCCTTTCCCAAGTATCAGAGCTCATCAAACACACCAAAGAACACAATCTTTAAGTAACAATACTTTTTTTTGGTGCTACCAGCCCTTAAATGAGGTTAGGGAGGGGTGGAGCTAGGGTCCACCCCTTCCAGTTTCACAGGTAAATTGCTTCCACCTGTACTCCCAGGGTTGGCTATGCTTCTTTACTAGGTGCTCAATTACTTGTTTAGGCTGTGACCTAATAGTTCTTAAAGGGTTTTTGTCCATTTATTGAGACTCTTATGAACACAGTATGCAGGCTCCTGTTTGTGACTGGTCAAAATGCACAGCTAATGGTTGTGGCTATGTTGAAAAGTAGTGTTTTGTAGCTGAGAATTTACTCTATCAAATAGTATTATTGTGCTTTTTGTATCCATTGTAGTTTCCATGGAAATAAATAGGAGGCATTACTTTCAGAGCATTCTATGTAAATGCTTCTTCACTATTATTCTGTGCTATGATTATACAGAGCTTTACCTGTACAGAAGAAAAACAGAAAATCTTTCAGACTAAGACATTCTTTTTCCAAACAGTCCTTCACAACCCACAATTAAAATATTTCCAGTAAATCTGGAGGTGGTGATGAACATCAGCCTCCAGCATAGGACCCTTAAGCTAGAGATCTGCATTCTCCCTTGTGCTTGTCCAAAAGGGCTGATTTTAAAAATTACTCCAGTTTGATATGTGCCCTGGCAGCACTTCTGGCATTGGGTGTTTTAGTTTAGTTCTTGTGACACAGCCTCTTAAATTCCACAGAGATTATCAGTAATGGTAACAGTAATTCCAGTGTCTCAGATTTGCCACAGCTGGGGCTGATGGAGACTGCTGCCTTCATGGCTTCATTATAAGTTGCCTTCTTAAGTCTGCCTCCTATGAGGTAGCATTTTGTAGTCATTTGTAAATCCTTCTCCCTATCATCCTTAAGTAAAAAAATAAACTCAAAATGTGTATGTTTTTTCAAAGATCACTTTTTCACAAATCTCTAGCTGCTTTTCTTTCAGTGCGGGCCTGAGTGCAAACTCTGGTCTAGTTCCGTACACCAGCAAGAAAAAGAAGAAAAATTCAGGCGGAAGCCAGATGGGTGGGGAGTGACAGCCATGCAGCAGAGATTCAGCTGTGCCCATCGCTGCTAGGTGCGGTGAGACAAGGGAACTTCGGTTGCAGCAAAGCTGGGAGGGGGGTAATGTAAAGTAACGCAGTGCCAGCGGAAGCAGTGCCAGCCAGGCAAGTGAGGAAGCGACAGTGGAGGAAAGGGAGAGGCTGTTATGTTTGGCGCCGGTGGAGGGAGTCATTCCTGCAGCTGTACTTCCGGTCGGCATTTTGTTCTGAGGGAGCGAGAAAGGCATACACACAGGATCCGATCCTATCTTATCTTATTCTATCCTTTCTCTTCCCTTCCCAACCCCCCACCCTCATCTCCTCTTGGTACTGATTCACCGTGCCTAGGCGGTCTCCTCTCCCGCCCTCTTGCACTTGCACGCAGAGGCGGCCCCCTTGTCAGCTTTGCCCCCGCGGCTCGGACTGTGCGTCGGAACCAGTTCAGCCCGGCCCATGTTGATACCGTGAAGCAGACTCGGGGAAGGGATTTGTCTTGGTTGCTCACCGCTCGGCTCTACATGTTCGCTGCACTGAGGAGGAGGCGGAAGAGGAACTAGCCCCCCTCCCGGCCCGGATTATTGTTGTTATATTACCTCCCCTTCTCCTCCTGCTCCGTGGTGGTGGTTCGGCAGCGGCTTCTCTGAGGAGGGAGGGAGTGGATTTTTCTCCCTCTTTTGGATTCTCGTTGGATTCAGACGACGATTTGTTCAGGTAATTACTCCCTTGTCTTCCCCTTCTCTGCTCTCTCCAGCAGTAGGCCGGGCCTCCCAGTCTAGGCGGCCCAGCACTGCGGGAGCAGAGAGGGATTAGTTGTTCTCTGAGGTAGAGGGGAATAGGTGGTAATTGGAAGTGTTTATTTCGCAGCTTCCCTTTTTTCTTGTTCGGGTTTGGCGGAGGAGATTGGTTCTTCCTAAGCTGCCGGGAGGCCTAGGCCCGGGGGAGAACGTAGGCCTGCCGGCCAGCGTCTTTACTCCAGCCTGGGGATTAGAAAGGCGAAACGGCTTCTCAGTAACAGGCCTCAGCCGAGAGAAGAGCAGGAGGGAACAATACAATTAGTCGCGAGTGTTTCATATTTATGACTTTACCAGGGCAAGGAAGTAAGATCCCAGTGCAGACAGCCCTCTGAGCTGAGGAAGGAGTAAGTAGAGGGGTAAGGGAAAAGAGGCAATATAAATATCTACCTTCGCTATTCTTTTCACCTTCTGACAAACTCCATTCTGAATATTCAAATGTTCAGTTGGACAGATGTTTGATCTTTAAATAAGATAGTGATTGATTAGTCTGCTAATAACTTTGTATATTTATAGTTTAAAACTAGATTTTGTGGGAATATTGGCAACACAGGCACCTGCAGACCCAGGAAATACAGATAGAGAAGCATATTGTGTCATGCTTCCACACAGATATGTTGTTCATATTCTGTAGGTGTTACAGGAATATGTACTAAAATCAGAAGAAATTCTATTTTATGTTCGGTAGCAAACAGAAAATGGGAAAGGGGTCGTGTGTGAAGTAGTATGTTTATGACATTTCATGAGTCAAGATGAAGATGAGATCTTACCTGAAGTTCTTGGGAATCGAACATAAATTTAAGTGAGAAGTGAGAAATGTTTAAAAAAGTCATCCTTTCTTGTCAGACTTGAGGTTGTTGTTGGCCTTTTGTGTCCATTATATTTGGATATGTAGTTGCTACTTTAACAGGTCAAATGTGTTTTGTAAATGACTGTTGATTAAGTATCAAGTCTTCACAAATAAGTGGTAACTAATTTTCAGTTAAGTAAATCTTGGACTTACTGTGTGGTAGAGTGTGAACTAATAAAAATACTCCTCCAGAAATTACATAATTGTGGGAAATTTTAAGATACCAAGTTTCATCTTTCATATAGAAAGGAAATTATAAATGACAAACAAGTGTCAGTATCTTATAACTTGTCTTTTCAAGTAGGTTTTTGACTTGTTCAGACAGATCTGTTATAATAAGTGGCTATTGTGTCTGAGAAAATAACTTTCTGGGGTATTGTGTTTAGAGTCTTAAAAACTGCTTTCATGCCTCTGAGTGCCTTTATATGTGTTTAAAGGGTGAAGTTAATATAACTGTCACTTGGAGGGCATCTTTTTAATGATGTAAATCCACGTAGAAGTCAGTAGTGTCTGTGATTTGTATTGGTCAGGGTGCAGTTTGAATTTTTAAAAGCCTGAGGATCCTGCTGAGCCTCAGTCTCAGCTTCCCTTCCCTCCTGCTTATCTCCCATTCCTGTCTTTGTGCTGCCTGGTCCTGTTACCAGGGTCTTAGGCCTGCATGCATAGAGAAGCATTTACACTTCAAAAAAACAGCTTTTTATTTTTAAACTTTGTTTGCAGAGGGAGTCACTGGTTGTCTCAGAATGTCCCTATTACCATGTGTAGCTGAATTGCTGTTTTCTTTTGGTTGGTAACATGTATAGGGGCTGAGTGTAAGTCTGCTTGCAGGAAAGAAAGGACTGCAGAAGTAGTTGGATAGTATTCATCATCAGGAAGCAACATTAGATGTAACATTTCATTGTTTAAAATAACTTGTTTTAATAAAAATGTCTATATTAAACTAAGAGTAGTGAATTCTCTGACTTATGTTTCATTTAAGAAGATCTGATTTAAATATATGAGAGATGAGAAGGAAATGAGCTACTGTAGTTACACAGCTCTGTCAAGTTTGTCTTTCCAGTGTTGTATTTATGACTTTTTCTTTTATTAAGCATGCACTTGATAAATGCACCTATTTTTAATATCGTAAAAGGGAAATTTAAGATGCTGGCTATTTGTGATTTATGATGTTTGTTTTTATTCTTTTGAGCTGTATATGATTAATTATATCACTAAAACAATTTGCAGATCCTTGTTGTGTATGAGCACAACTTCATTACGTGTTTGGGACTCCATGAACAGACATGTTCATATGACTTCTTGCAGAATCAAGGCGAGATGTAGTAATTGAGTTGCAACCATGCTTTTTGTTGTTTGTATGATGATGAAGATAATGCAGCCTTAATGGTTAGTGTATATATTCCTCTATAATATAAATAAACTATATTTTGAATGATATTAAATTAAATATATATGTATACTGTGAATTAATTTGAGCCAGGGATTGGCGTAACAAGTTAACAAAGTTAGTGGACAATTGCTAGTAACTGGAAGGAGAAATTATACTTTGATTTTTGAATATTTAAATCTAAGAAGAAATTGTTTTCAAATTCAGAACTATATGCTTTCTAGAAATTATTCTATAGGAATATATTCTGCATTCATCAGTGTGTGGACAGATTATGGAAATAATTAGAAAAATAAGTTTGGATAACTTTAGAGTTTGGTGTCTGGTAGGTGTGAGATGGATCTTCCTGTGTTATAATAGCTATTTACTGACACAAAATACATAATTAGGAATACTTCACATTTGAAAAAAACTGGCTATTTCAGTATAATGAAACTTACTTTCAGTCTTCCTTTTATAAACGCCTTTATTAGAAATAGTATGGGTTAGGTTAGCTTCTGATTTTGAATAATCAGCAGTGAGGAGCACTCAGTTGCATGGAAAAAAAAACTTAAAAGGAAAAATTTGAAATTAGTGATACAGAATTATTACCAATAATATACAGATATAGTAATTGAAAAAGTAAGTCCTTTTGAAATGACAGTATTATAAAACCTTTCAATACAATTCATCTGTATTTGTGTTAATATTTTATTAGCATGAGAACTATATTTAGTAGATGATCCTGACCTGCAAAGTATGTGGGAGATAAGTGCTTTATATTGATGTTTTCTACACTCAAGGAGTGAGGCAATTGTGTTTGACGAGTTTGTGCAGGACCCACGATTTGTGTCTCACTTCCTGTATCAACTGTTCACTGTGGAAAATCTCAATAGCAACAGGAATGGGAGAAAGGATTTTGATCAAGCTGTGGTGTAGAAGCTAAAAGGAATTCCAGTCAAATTGAATTTAGTTGTTGGCATTGTACTTGAAGGTGATTACTTAGTTTATACAAAATTTTACAAAACATAAACAGTGAAGAATATTTTTTCCTGTTAAAGTCTTTCAGTCAGAACAATTTGTAGAAGATTATTTTTATTGTTTTTAATATTTGTCAGTTGGCTCCAAGTATTGTTTCTCTTAAATCACGTAGAATCAAAGTCATAGGGCTTGGAAGGGACTTTGAGAGATAATTTAGTCCAGTTCCCTTGCTAAAGCAGGTTCCCTACAGTGAGTTACACAGGAAGGTGTCCAGACAGGTTATGAATATCTCCGTAGAAGGAGAACCCACAACCTCTCTGAGGAGCCTGTTCCAGTGCTCTGTAACCCTTAAGGTAAAGAAGTAGTTCTGCATGTTTGTATGGAACTGTGTTCCAGTTTTTTGCTTGTTGCCCCTTGTTCTGTTGCTGGGCACTGTTGAAAAGAGCCTGTCCCCATCCAGTTGACTCCCACTTGATAAGATTCCCTTGTAGCCTTCTCTTCTCCAGGCTGAAGAGTCCCAGGGCTCTCAGCTGTTCATCATGTGGGAGATGCTCTAGGTCCCTCATCTTTGTGGCCCTCAGCTGGACTCTATCTAGGAGACGCCATTCTTTTTTGAACTGTTGAGCACAGAACTAGATGCAGTATTCTAAATGTGGCCTCACCAGGATCACCTCCCTCGACCTGCTGGCCATGCTCTTTGTAATGCACCCCAGGTGCATTGGCATCATTGGCCTTCAGCCACAAGAGCACACTACTGGCTCATGGCCAATCTGTTGTCAACCATGATCCCCAGGTCTTTCTCTACGGAGCTCCTCTCCAGCAGGTCAGCCCCTCACCTGTACTGATGCATGTGGTTATTCCTCCCCAGGTGCAAGACTGTACACTTGCTCTTATTTGAACCTCAGATTCCTCCCTGCCCAACTCTCAACCAGTCCAGGTCATGCTGAATGGTAGCACAGCCTTCTTGTGTGTCAGCCAATCCTCCCACCTTTGTATCATTAGCAAACTTGTTGAGGGTACACTCTATTTCTTCACCCAGGTCATTAATGATGTTACTTAGTTTTTAATTCTTTATATGACTAGATATTCCCTTTTTTCTTCAAATTATTGCTATGGTTTGATATGCAGCACAGTACATTATTTGCAGCAGTGTATGTGTAGGCATGCAATGTATTTTACAGGAACAGTGTTAAAGCAGCATTATGCTGCAAAGTCAAGGATTCCAGATAAGGAAAGAACAGACTAAGACTTGAGAAATAAACACAGTCCAGTCCCCTTTTTCCATACACTGGACCTTAACATTATTTGTTCCCCCTTACCCTTATGGTCACAATTCAGTGTCTCATACAGTGCATGGGAAATATCCGCTGACTAGTATACTGCTACAACCTAGTTTAAGTATTTGTTTTAGTTTGTCATTCAGTGTGCAGCCTGCTGCTTTATTATCTGATGTATAGCTTCCAAATATTTAAGTTAATGCTGAATTGTTTTCATCTATTCATTTGTAGAAATTATGATCATAATACATATTTGTGCTTTGCAAACATTAGAGAACATTTCTTTAGTATATCAGTAAAATATTATTTCTATTTCACATACAGAAGACTGAAACTGAGTCAAAATTGTGAGTTCAAAAAGTGAATATAAATCTTGAGTGTGTCGTTTGATGTGCTTTATTCTTGAAAATTTTTTAGTTACTTTATAGCACATAATGAGTTTATAATGTTATTTTATTTGATTTTATTTGTGGATGTGAATGGCTTGCACTTCTACTTACCAGGCCCATTGTTTCCCATACTGCATCCCTAAGAAGCATAGAATAGGTTTTCAGTGATGACCTTTTCAGTTTCAACCATCCTGATGTTGAATCAAAGAATATTAAGATGTTATAATTATGAAATAAACAAGAGAGTTAGGCAAAGCAGATTATAATAACACAAAGAGAATAGATAGAATGTTTACCTATATCCTGAGCTCACTTAAGAAACTCTACTGGTACTCAGCTCTTAAATGGGTCTGGAGAGGTGGAGCCTGGCTCCACCCCTTCCTGCAGCACAGGTGAATTGCTTTCACCTGTGCTCCCAGGGCTGACTCATTGCTTGCCTCAGGTGATCAATCAGAGCTTCAGGCCATGATTCAGCAGTTCCTATACATCTGATCATTCCAAGAGCTGAACAGAAACAGATTTCCTGTCCTGAAAAATCAAAAAATCTCCCTCTATAATGTGAAGAAAGCAAAATATCTTCAGTAAGATCTGAGACACTAACTAGATAATAACCCCAAACCCTCAAATGATTAAATGTTGCTTGTCTGCAACAGTGGAAACATTCAAAATGCTACTTTTCCACAGTTACTAGCTCCTGATCAAATGTCCTATGAATTGGTTATTGGCTGTTAAGGATGAAACTCTGCCTCTTAAAGTGGTAATTATTGTAGTTCATGTAAATTGGTTGAATGGATACTTCTTCATCAGACCATTTCATTGCAATGTTAGTCTGTTGTCCAATTAATATTTGTGCTAAATTGTATGACTATGAACAGAGGTATTCTTTAGCCCAGAGGCTCTGGGTATATTATAGAACAGGTAGAACAAGTTTCCAGCAGATGATCTATTGGATGGGATTTTTTTAAAATGGTTTTTACTAAGAAATCTGAAGAACATATAGTTAGTGTAACATCCCACAGAAATAAGCTCTTCTTGCTATGTAGCCAGTTTGTTTCAGGACCATCATACTATGAATAAAGCAGGGATCCTGTGTGTAGCAAAAACAGTATATGATCATTTAATGAAAGACTTACCATAATGCACGAGGGACTGAATTATAGGTGCAAGCAACCTCAGTTTTGACATGTAATACTTGGCTTTATACTTCTCTCTTTTGTTAAAATAATGTAATTTATCAAACTCCTTGAATGTTATGTTAGCATGTGCCTGTGACAGTGTAACCTGTCTCTCTTATGTCTGAGCTAACAATTATCTCTTCTGTGTTGACTAGATGCTCAGAAAGGATAAGTTTTCAAACAGTTTCTCTGAAATTTTATTTTCAGATCTTGGATTACAGTAGACTGTCCCACTTTTTGCATGTTGTCTTCCATTCGGATATGTTGCTTTCTCTTTCTTCAGAGATACTTTCTTGATACGGGGAGAGGAATTCAGAGAGCTCTCATCAGATGCTATGTACAGTAGCATGTACTGCCTTAGTACCTGTTGGAAAAATAAGCTAAAATATAGGCTTTTTTTGGGTCTAAAATTTGAGAAAATTTTGGTAAGACACTGTCATGGTTTTGGCTAGGATAGAGTTAATTTTCTTTCAAGAGGTTTGTATGATCTTGTGTTTTGGATTGTTTTATGAAAATAGCGGTGATAACACAGCAATGTTTTTAGTTGTTACAGAGTAGCACTTACATATTCAAGGATTTTTTTTTCTACTGCTCATGCAGCCCTGTCAGCAAGGAAGCTGGAGGGTACACAAGCGGTTGGGAGGGGACACAGCCAAGACAGCTGATCCAGACTCAATCAAAGTAATATTCCATGCAATGTGATGCTCAGCAATAAAAGCTGGGAGGAAAAAGGAGGGAGGGGGGGATGTTTGGAACGATGGTGTTTATCTTCCCAAGAAACAGTTATGCGTGATGAGTCCTGCTTTCCGAGAAGTGGCCTCTTGATGCAAAACAGTGAATGAATTCCTTGTTTTGCTTTGCTTGCACGTGTGGCTTTTGTTTTACCTAGTAAACTGTCTTTATCTCAGTCCATGAGTTCTTGCATTTCTACCTTTCCAATTTTCTCCCCCATCCCACCTGCAGTGAGTGAACAAGAGGCTGTGTGGTACTTAGCTATCTGCTGGGGTTAAACCACAACAGACTCTCTTAGAACTGTAGTAAGAACACATGGAGAGTGCTTTGTGGAGATATAAAATCAGTTTTGCATTTATTTTGTCTGAATGGAAAATTAAAAATCTGCCAAATGATTTGTTAAATTTCTTGTTCAATGTAAGGAGACATGATTGCTCAGTGATGATTGGTTCTTTCTGGCAGTTTTAAAGAAAACTCATGTTGAGAAATGACCTTTAACATAATTGGAAGTTATTTTTTTAAAAGTATGTTGCTCCCTGCTTAGATTGTATAGGTGAGAGTGGTAGTGACTCCTCTTGGTTTTCTAATGCTACTAAAAGACAGTGGTTTTTTTTGTTTGTTTTTTTACTTCTGAAATTGCTATATTTGAGTCATTTAGGCTGAAATTTTCTATGCTGGGTGATTGTCCTTTAGTTGCTAACTCTTTTAATAAAGCTTAAAAGGTAAAAGGGTTAATTGGCTCTTAAGGGTCAGGCTAGAGGAAGAAAAAAGTTCAAAAATAACTTCTGACCTTCAAGTAATTTGAACATCTGCATTGTTTGGGAGAGGACTAAAACTTAAATGAGGTAACTTTGCAGTATTTTGTTGCCATTTGAAAGTGTGTTTAAAAAAAAAAATAAATTGAGCAAGTTACTGGTGAATGAAATTATCTGGCTTCTCTGATTATAGGTGTTAAAATTGAAAAATGTTGTGTATGCATCAGGACTTTCCAAGTAAATACAGCTCTAAGTAGTGAGATATAGTATGGACTCTTCTGGTGGGCATTCACTACTTATATGCAGTATTGATTTGTTCAAATGTGAAAAAGACAAGAACTGAGGTTGCAAGTGTTTGGAAGGGTAAACACAGTGAAGAGGGGTAGATTGCAACTAAGCTTACAAGGGTGAAAAAGGAATGGAAGTTTGAAGGGCAGGAACTTTGGAGGAAGGTAGAAGCTTGGAGTTGCTAAGGAAATGATGGGACTGGATAAAGGAGCTGGTAGGACTGTAAACAGTTTGGGGCTGGTTCGGCCTCGTTCTGTGAGTAATTGAGGCCGAGGGATCCACGCCCCAGGAGAGGGGGAAGGGAAAAAGGTAGGGAGATGGGCCTAAAAACAAAACAGTGGCAGTGAGCTAAGGGAGAAAACTAATTTACTAAATGTGATAGCAGAATGCAAGATAACAATATAATACAATATAATTGGAATTGAAGCTAGTAAATAAAATGAGAGAGAGGGTGTCCAAAACTGAAGGCCTTACTCTAATGCTAAAGGCGAGATGGCTAGGGAGTACACATCACAGAGACGAGCAGTAAAAGAAGGGGCAATCTCGTGACTTGCAGTTTTATCTTTCCCTCTAAATGGAAAATGGAAATGGAACTGTGAAAATCTGGGAAATGTTCTTTTCTGAGAACCGGGTACCCGGAAATATTGACAGTCCATGAAACTGTTGAGCATTAACTCTAAATCTTACAACATGATGTTACGATGTGGAATACCAATAACAAAAATCATAAAACCATGACATAGGACAGATACAATTGTCCCTAGTTAAGATACTGGAAGAGCTATGAAATAGCTTTAGCAAGAAACAGAGACAAAAGGATACTCTAAAATTGGGTGTGCAGTCAAAGGAAACAGTTCAGGGACAAGAGTGGGTGGGAAGTCTGTACTGAAAGAGGCCAGAAAAGGAAGGAGAAACAAATTGCTGGAAAAGCCAGAACTACAAAACAAGTATTGGCTGGGCAAATAAGCATTATTTCACATCCAGGAATATGTGGAGTTCTTGGTGTAAGAGGAAATGGTAAGGAATTGTGTAGTTCAGATTCTGTGTAGTCTATATTTCATCTTTGTGAATTCACTGTAGTAGTCTTTAAGTCTGTTGTCACTATTCCTACAGCAATATGCCTGTTTTACTGTTTGAATTGAAAGTAGCCTCCTTAATAGAGATTAAAAAAAAAAAAGCCATCTCCTCCCCTCCAAAAAAAACAACAGCAGCAACAACAACAACAAAAAAACAGGTTAAAACAGGTTAGATTAATGTCTCTTAGGATTGACTTCAGATATTGTTGATCATGTCTTCTGGGATACGCTTCTGAGATTACTTACATTCCTGTTTTTTATGATTAAATGTTTTGATTTCTTTTTGGTCTTTAATGTGTAGCTCTTGGCTTTAATCACTTGAAATCATTAAACACTGCTACAAAGATAGAACCCTTAATTTCCTCACAGACTTTTTTGTATAATGTATTGTAATATTGGAATGCTTCACAAATTGTTTTTGTAAATGCTTTTCAGGAGATTATGCCATCTTGCAAGTTAGTAACTGAGACAGAAAAGTTGTTCATTATTTTTATCTTTATAACTTTGGAAGTCCAAATAGAGCAACTGTAGGATCTGATTATTTTTTTATCATAATGTGTATGATAATGTTAGAGCAAATGTTCTTAATTTTGTTTACAATTATGACTGATCAGTACTTCTAATTGGGTGTCAGAACACGCAGGAAAAAAGGGACACAAAAATACTTGCCATTAGTAATAGAAATAGAATCAGATTCCCAAGAGTGGCTTTTTTTTCTTGCCATCTCCAGCCTCTGCTTCATGCTTCTCTTTTGTTTTTACTTGAAGTTGGAGCGTCATGTATGTAACAGATCTTACAACCTTATAACAGATTCTGTTTCATTTCCAGAGTAGATTTGGCCTGTGAGTGGGGAGAGGGGAATGTTACATGATTATATAATCAAAAGACCCTGTCAAAATTTTTGAGCACAAGGGGGTATTTCTTAACTTTTGATTGACTTAGCAAATGTGATCTTTTTAGGTGTGGTATTTCATGGTATAAGTCTTGAAAGATTTGAGTTAATTCACAGAAAATGCAATGTTTGATTATCTGTTGCTATGAAGGCTGATTTTTATTTTTTTTTCCTGTTGAATGTTCTGTTTGAGAGGGCTTTTTTGTGTGGTTTTTTTTTAATCTTCAACATTTTGAACAATATGAATTTTAACATACAGAAATGAATTTCATATATTTTTAAGTATTGCCTTGGAAACCAACCATCACAGTGTACTAAGTAAAATTATAATCTTTATTTCTGTATTGGAAAAAGTAACTGGAATGAGATCAAAAAGTGTCTTAGCTGTTGTTATACTGCTGTTGAACAGGTCAGTCCTTGGGTGTCAATCACAAATTCAAGATTTGTGAACATGCAAAATGGAACATATAACTCCTGTGTTACTAAGCAGGGGATCTATATAGGTTAGTCAATGAAAAACATAGTTTACCTTGTCTTCTACCTATCCCCAATTATTGATACAGATGTTAACTTGAACAAGTGTTCTGAGAAAGACAGTAAAAATGGATGCCTCCAACTTATTTCCATGGAAATTAAACAGATACAAAAACCACAATAACACTGTTTGGTAGAGCAAAGTTTTGGCTACAAGACACTATTATTCAATAGTCACCACCAGTTCACAAGCGATGAACAAGAGCCTGCATGCCATGCTCATAAAAATTGCACAAATGGAGGTGACCAACTGTTTCACAGCTGCTACAGCAGCGCTGTTGCTAGGAAAATGTTGCCCCTGCAGTCCGTCTGTCAACAACCCAGACAGATGGAAGTCAGAAGGTGCCAAATCTGGACTATACTGTGGGTGTAGTAGGACAGTCCATCCACAACTGACAATGTGGTCCACAGTCTTCAAACTGATGTAGGGCCTGGTGTTCCGGTACTGCAAATGAAAGATTGTCTTCTTCTCTAGGCTGAGTCTGGAGGTATGAGCCTTCATTTGAGAAATAACTAAAATGATTTTTCAGAGACCAGATGTTGTCTGAAGAAGTTTTAATTCATGATTGCAGTGGCAGGGGTCCTTGCAGGAATGCACAACCAAAACAACATCACAGCCTTACATCACATATCCAAGTAGGCTAAGAATTGCTCCCCTGTTTCCTTGTTAATTGAGTACTCCAGGTTCACAATCTACCCCAGGCTTACTATTGTATCTACATCCTAATCCCATCAACCTTGAATTTCTCTCTCATTCTCATTTCATAATTTGTTACCTCTTGTTAATCTTGTTTGTCCCTTCTATTTCTCTGATGGTTACAGTTGAGCCTCTTGCTATCTGCTTATATGTTTATCTAAGTGTACTCTAGCTGGTATGTGAGGCTGGGGAAAAAAAAAATCACAATTTTAACTCTCACACCGAGCTTAGTTATTGTTGCAGTATAGTGATCAGAGTTGATGGTTTGTCCAGGTTCCAGAGAGTCCAGAAGGATCACCCCTTTCCTATCCCAAAAGACAGCGCACATCACGTTAACTGCTGAGGGATGAGTCTTGGACTTTTTCTTCGATGGGAATGCTGCATCTCATTATTAGCAACGATGTGATTCAGGAAACTATCACCTTCGGCCTTGTATTGTTTTAATAGGTCCTGACAAACTTGCACATGCTGTTCTTTCTGTTCTTGTGTGAGCATTCATGGGACCCACCTGGAGCAAGCTTTGTGATATTCCAACATTGCCACCATTGTTTCCAATGCATTGAAGCCATTAATAAGCTCCATGCGTACTTCCCTAATTGCAATCTACTGATTTGTGTGGATGAGCTGATTGAGATACTCTTCATTTTGTGGTGTGACAGCTGTGCATGGCTGTCTGGAACTTGACTTGCCTTTCATGTTGCTGTTGCCACTGCTGAAATGCACCAGCTACCCCTTACTATGCTCACATCCACTGTTTGATCTCCATAAATGTTCAACAAATGTCAATGAATGTGAATGGGTGTCATTTTCTTCGTATGGAGGAATTCAGTCACACACCTTTGCTTTATACTCACTTCCTTGTCAGACACCATTTTGTGAGACCCCCCTCTGCTGCTATCTCTTTTACAGCAATAACACAGAATAAAATATTGGTGGGAAGGTTCAACCTCAACTGCCATCCCACCAAAATACATCTCTGACATCGTGGGCCAACAGAACAGCATAGGAGGCATTACTTTCTGAGCAGAACTTATACAATAAAACCACAAATTTCATACAAGTATAGCAGTTGGAGAGCATAAGGAATACTAATACAATTTTTCATACATTATGTGAAAATAAATTAGTGTCTGTGTTTCATCACATAGGGGCTTATTAAAGTGACTATGCTTCCTCAGTACATACTCCATCCTAAATTATTGAATAGCAACTTTTAATCAGTCTGCTTACCTGAACACTTTCTGCATAGTAGCACTAGAATTTCTGAAAACTATTAAAATCGTATAATCTAATCTATATAGAACTATTGCGTTGTGAAAAATAGTTGAACTACGTTACCATGCTCTTCTGACTCTAGAAGTAGAACACTGAGAAAAATGTTTTTATATTGTAGCAATTAGATCAATACAATAAGAAAGACATTACAACAAAGGTGTGGTGACAAAAGGACCAGCACAACAGAAGGGTGCTATAAAGGAAGGGAAAAAGATTGCACACCCATATCTGAAAACACAAAAATCAGAAAGAAAGCCCCACCAAGGAAAGATCTCTAAAAAAGGATCCTTCCTTAGTGCCAGTCAGCCCTTAAATGAGGTCTAAGAGAGGTGCAGCCAGGCTCCACCCCTTCTGGTCACACAGCTGAATTGCTTTCACCTGTGCTCCCAGGGCTGACTGGTTCCTTTCCCCAGGTGCTCAATCAGTGGTTCAGGCTGTGACTCAGCAGTTCCCATAACACTCCACCCCTTCATGGCCTGAAACAATGATTGAGTCAGCTGGAGGGTTAGCCTTCTTTAAGACAGGGATCCAACACACTGCGATGCTTATAGAATTGCCCATTGTGATGCAGGTTGACACAATGTAAGATGATTGATGATCAGTTTGTGCTTTAAGTTCATGTTCTCTCGTGGGCCAGTGCTCGATGGTGTTACTGGAGACATGAAGTTTGGTGCAGGTCCATCCTATGTTCCATCAGTCCCACATAGACCATCACTGGTTGTCGTGCTTGATCTCACAGCAACACTGGAATGTTTCAATGGCATTTTGCTCCTTCCGGTGATCCTAGAGACTCAAAGACTCGTGGAGAGTAGTACAGATGTTTCAGGGGTGCCAGGAAGGGGAAGGTCTGCAGGCTGTATTTCTATCCTGGGTCAGCACTTTGGCTTGCAATTCTGCATGCCCAGGCTGCCTGTACCACATCCTTTGGCAAGATATCTGCATCTGCATGACTATATCAGGCACCATAGGGGGGGTCCTGATCTGCCATAGGGACGTGATGAGGGTCCCCTTAGCCATGAAGACTGGTGTGTTGACCAGAATGTCAGTAGACCACGTGCTGATTACCGGAAGGACTACTGAGCCTTCCACCTCCAATAATTTCCCCCAAGGTGCAAGTAGTCCACACCACTTTGGTCCTACTTTTGGATTTCATACTTTCATCCTACTTTTTGGATTGCATACTTTTGCCATCGCCCTTCCCCCCATGAAGGTTTCATCTTCTTGGCTTGTTTAATTGTGGCGCATGTGTCACAGTCATGAATAACCTGTGCAGTAGCATCCATAGTTAAGTCTGCCCCTCAGTTTCTAGCCCATTTGTATGTTACATGTCTTTTTTGATAGCCCGAGTTACCATTTGCACACTGAGCAATAAATAATTCACTCTTCGTTTGGCAGTCCGGGTCTATTTGAGCCACCTTAATTTTGGCAGCTCGGTCCACCTGATGGTTATTGTGCTGTTCTTCAGTAGCCCGACTCTTGGGCACATGAGCATCTACATGGCGCACCTTTACAACCATATTCTTTATTTGGGCAGCAATGTCTTTCCATAGTTCAGCAGCCCAAATAGGTTTACCCCTCCTTTCGTTTCCAGTGCTGTAACCACTCCCATAAGACATTTGCCGCCATCCACGAGTCAGTGTAAAGATAAAGCATTGGCCACCTCTCCCGTTCAGCAACATCTAAGGCCTTTATCTCTGCAAACTGGCTTGATTCTCCTTTCCCTTCACTGGCCTCTGCAACTTGTTGTATGGGGCTCCACACAGCTGCTTTCCATCTGTGATGCTTTCCCCACAGTATGACACGATCCATCAGTGAACAGGGCAAATTTCATTTTCTGGTAATTCATTGTATGGTGGGGCCTCTTTAGCCCGCGATACCTCTTCTCCTGGTGATGTTCCAAACTTTTTTTACCTTCAGGCCAGTCCATGATGACCTCTAAGATTCCTGGACAGCTGAGGTTCTCTATCTGTGCTCGTTATGTAATGAATGCAATCCACTTACTCCAAGTGGCATCAGTAGTGTGCTGGGTGGAGGGAACCTTTCCCTTGAACATCCAGTTCAGCACTGGCAGTCGAGGTGCCAGAAGGATCTGCGTTTCAGTACCGATTACTTCAGAAGCAGCCCGAACCCCCTCATACGCAGCTAAGATCTCCTTTTCAGTTGGAGTGTTGCATTCTTTGGACCCTCTGTATGCTCGACTCCAGAATCCTGGGGGTCAACTTTGAGTCTCTCCTGAAGCTCGTTGCCACAGACTCCACGTGGGACCTTTCTCTCCAGCACCAGTGTAGAGAATGTTCTTTACATCCTCTCCCATCCGTACTGGTCCTAGGGCCATGGCATGGCCTATCTCCTGCTTAATCTGCTCAAAAGCCTGCTGCTGCTCAGGGACCCACAAAAAATTTTACTTCTGTGTTACCTGGTAAAGGGAGCTTACAATGAGGCTGTAGTTTGGAACATACATTCTCCAAAAGCCCACTATGCCCCAAAAAGATTGTGTCTCTCTCTTATTAGTAGGTGGAGACAGGGCAATGATTTTGTCCACCATTTGCATTGGGATGTGACAACATCCATCTTGCCTCTTTATACCTAGGAACTGAATCTCCTGGGCAGGTCCTTTCACTTTGCTTCGCTTAATAGCAAAACAAGCATGCAGAAGGATCTGGATTGTTTTCTCTCCTTTCTTGACAACTTCCCTTGCTGTATTGCCCCACACAATGATGTCATCAATGTACTGTAAGTGCTCAGGAGCAACACCCTGTTCCAGTGCAGTTTGGATCAGCCCATGGCAAATGATTGGGCTGGGTTTCCACCCCTGGGACAAATGGTTCCAGTTATACTGAACACCCCTCCAGGTGTAAGCAAACTGTGGCCTACATTATGTGGCCAAAGGAATGAAAAATAAGGTGTTAGCAATATCACTGGTGGCATACCGTTTGGCTGCTTTTGACTCCAGTTCATTGACTTGCGGAATCAAACTCTGTAACCCAAGTAATATTACAAAGCACGTATGGTTTATTCAGCGGTGCGCGTACGCTGGGTTCAAGGGGGATCGTTCCTCCTAACTTGCACACCATCAGGAAAAATCGTGCTACAGATATAGGCCAAACTAATACATAATCAATAGTTTTCCCGGAATTCAGATCCATATTCATTACACCCCCGAGAGTTCATTAGCATGCAGACCCTCCCCTCTTGCCTGTGCGTAATGGGTCATGGGATGAAGATTTCTTGTCTTCCTGGTGAAGGCTTCTGACCTTTCTCGCTGTAAACTTCTGACCTTTCGGGGGCATCCCCCCAAACCGGTTTCTTCTTGCCCTGTAGACATCTAATCACCTCCCTGCCAAATGTCCTCGGGCTGTTCTCAAACCCTTATCCATATGGCCTTCATCCCCCTCACTATCCCAGACCCAGTGTCTGCCATCCCTTATTTTCTAACAAGCTCTACACTCTTGCTTCTATAAACTATCTCTAACTATCCCCCTTCACCCCCTTATTCTCCATCACTGTGAAGACTTCTTGCCTTTTTACTTTCATTTATGGGGCTCTTCTCACTTTTCATCATACTGGAGTTCTAACATGGCTGGCACAGCAGCACTCAGTGGGGGTGTGACTTCATTCAGGCCACGGTAGTACACTGTCAGCCTCCATTCTCCACTGGCTTTACGCACTGGCCATATGGGGCTGTTAAAAGGTGAGTGAGTTTTGCTGATCATTTCCTGACTCTCTAGTTGACAAATCAACTTATGAATGGGGAACAAGGAATCCCTTTCGGTGCAGTAGTGCTGTCTGTGCACCGTTTTTGTAGCAGTTGGTACCTGTTGCTTTTCTGCTCATAGCAACCTAAGAATAGTCTGATCTTTTGGGCAAGTGCCAAATTGGCTCAACTGCCTGTAATGCGGAGTAGGCAGCAAGTAACTGTTTTTCAGTCATACTGTACCTCTCTTTTGCTCCATGCCAAACCTGAGACCAGAACCCAAAACTGGGGTTTGAATGGATTTCTGGCACTGACATGGGCCCCATCCAAACCTGTCCTGTGTTACATGGACGTCTAGTTCAGCTGGAACAGTAGGATTGAATATTCCCAGTGCCTGGGCCTGTTTAACAGCTGATTTTGCTTCCTTGAATGCGTCTTGATCCATTCTCCCCCAGTCCCATTTTTGACTTCTGTTTGTGAGTCAGTACAAAGGCCTCAGCAGCTGCACTAAGTGGGGTTTAATGGAATGCCAGTATCCCAATATACTGAAAAACTCTTGCAGCTTCCTTGGTGTGGTAGGGACTGGGAACGCCTGAACCTTGTCTGTTATCACACTGGGTAGTACTTTGATCTTTCCTGACCAAACTACGCCCAGGAATTTCACAGACAGGCCTTGTCCTTGTGCCTTCTGTGCATTTATAATCCACTCTAGTATGATGGAGGAAGCATACTTCAGACTTCAGTGTGGGATGGGAGCTGCTGAGGTATTGACCTGCAGAAACTTGCTTAAATCACTTGAAGTTATGTACTGTCTATGTAAGACAATTGTTTCTGTAATTTCTTGGTTACATGGAAATCTTTGTCGGAGAGAACTTGAAAAGATTTTAAAGAGATGGGTAGCAGAGATCAGAGAAGTGAAAACACTGGATGAGGAGAACCTTACTTTAAGAATTATTTTCAGTATTTTACTCATTTTTTGATTGTACACTGAATTTTTAACACCATAACATTTTCACTTGCAGTATTTTTTTTTCTATTTTTTTCTTTTCTGAACAGTAAGAATCAGGTGTTTTGTTTTTTTTTTTCATATTTTAATATTACAGATTTCAGATTTGACTGTTGTGGTTTAACCGGGTAGGTGGCTGAGCAGCATACAGTCATTCACTCACTTCCCCCATCCTTTCCAGTGGGATGGGGGAGAGAATTGGAAAAAAATGAAACAAAGTAGAACTCATTGTGGGTTGAGATAAAACTATTTACTTAGTTAGATAAAAGGATAATAGTTATGACAATATATATAGATGTATATAACAAGTGATGCACAAGCAATTGCTCATGACCCACTGACAGATGCCCAGCTAGCCCCCAAGCAGTGGAAGGAAGAGAGATGAACTTCCACACTCTTTCAAAAGTTTCCTTCCGCTTGATGTTGTATGGTATGGAGTGTGGCCAGTTTAGGTCAGCTGTTCTGGTTCTGTCCCCTCCCAGCTCCTTAGGCCCCCCAACTCCCTTGCTGGCAGGACAGTACCAGAAGCTGAATAACTGAAGTGCCCTTGACACTATAAAACACTGCTCAGCAACAACTAAAACATCGGTGTGTTATCAATGTTGTTTTTTTCCTAAAGCCAAAACATAGCATTGTACAAGACACTATGAAGAAAAACAACTCTGTCCCAACTGAAACTAAGACAAGACTGTGAATGTTGTGTTCAAAATTATCCTTTTGTAATCAAAGGGAAAAAAGCAACAAAACTATTTCAAAAGTTCTCAACTCCAAAAATGCTTGTTTTTAGTACATTTGATCATACGTTTAATTTTGTGTTAATTTCCAAACAGCTGGAAAGGAGAGAAACATTTAAGGCTGCCATCATTGTATAATTCTTATTTCTTGCTCTCCGAATTTGAGCATAAGATATTTTTTGATAAAAGCTAAAAAGAGCTACATGCAGTTTAATGGACAAGTACTACTTCTTTCCTCCACATTTTCTCTTGGTCATTTGTTTTGCCTACAACCTCCTAAAACCTAAACTTTCTGTTCCTTGACATGCCAGTGAACAAATCTGCAGGACCCATAAATGTTTCCAAGGAATAATGCTGCTCAAGCTTTACTTACTTCCTCATGAAAGTACTAGTGTCATGGCGTTAACTAGATCAATCTATGCCTGTGACAGGGGGCAGTAGGCCCCTGCCCCTCCACTCCCATCCCAGCTCCACAAATGGGAAGGAAGGACGGGGGGAAAAAAAACAGTGGCAACAATCTATGGAGGAAAACTTATTTTACTAACTATGATATTGGAAATGCAAAATAACACAATATAATACAATCTAATTGAAACTGAGACTAATAAATCAAGTAAGATAAGAGAGAGAGTTCCCGAGACTGAGTCAAACCTGAAAAGCTTGGAACGGCTAGGAAAGCACCCTCCAGCACCCACTGCCAGGCAGTAAGAGACTGCCCACCCGGAAGGGTCAGATCCCATGACTTCCATCACATACAGAGATAGGTACATGGAGCTGGAGCATTAACACTTTAGTTCCAGTGCACTACATGATGTGTTGATGTGGAATACTGAAAACCAAAAAAATGTAAAACCATGACAACTAGTTACTTGCTATTTGCTAGTGCTGTTATTTGTGGATCATAAATCATTTTGGAAACATCTGGAGTCATTAAGCTTTTTTAAGAGGTTTACCTGACAGTGTTGGAGGCATCATCAAAGTATTTATGAAATTTCACCCACAAACTCTTACTGCTTTGAAAGCATACTTCAGAGTTGGAGGTCAGGCTGTCCTCCCACTAGAATTAATGCTAGGAAGAGCTTACCCTTAATATCTGAAATCTGTACTTATACAATATGAGCCATTTTCAGTGGACAATAAGGATTGAACTCAAAGTATGCTTTGAGTGCCATCTACAGAAAGCTGTGTAATGGATTAAATACATACAGATGTTTCTGACATCAGTCATAAGTTGTTTTCAGTCCGTCTATTTAGTAGAGGAGAACTTCCTTTCAATGAACTGCTATGAGTTTATTAGTAAGTGAAACATGAGCTAGAGTTTGAGTTTGTTAGCAATGTTCTCTGGAGACTGCCATGGATAAATTCTTGTATAGTATTAAAATAGAAGTTGTGACAATTTTGTTGACTTACTAGTCTGCAGAAAAAATAACTTGGTTAATGTGTAAATATTTTTCTCTGCAGTAATAACAGTGAAAATCGCCAGAGTTTGCCAGTGTTATTAAAATGCTCTGTTGCAGATGGTGTAAGGATTCCTGGTTTCTTCAGAATGGCATCTTAAAAATTCTTCAGGATTCAAGTAGTGATTTTATATCTTTATTTTAATATGGCTATATGTATTGGGCTTTTATGGCAAGGTTTTCATAGCAAGGGGGCTGCAGGGGTAGCCTCTGTGAGAAGAGTCCAGAAGCTGCCCCATGTTAAATCCAGCTGGCTCTAAAAGGGACCCTCCACTGGCTAGATCCAAGCCACTGAGTGATGCTGGTTGCACCTCTGTAAAAGCATATTTAAGAAAGAGGAAAAAAATAATAACAAAAAAAAAGAAAAAGGAAAACCAACACAGATTTGCAACAGCAGATGGGAGAGAGAAGTGAGAAAATGAGAGTGAAACAATCCTACCTAAGGTCAGCGAAGAACAGAAGGGGAGGAGGTGCTTCAGATGCCAGAGCAGAAGTTCCCTGCAGCTCATGGAGAGGTTCACAGTGGTGCAGGCTGCCTCTCTTGGGGCAGCTCCTGGACATTTCTCACAGATGCCATTCATGTAGCCTCACCACTACCAAAACCTTGCCATGCAAGTCCGATACACGGGTTTAAATTATTGTAATATTTATGAAATTGGAAATACTGGCAGACTGGACAAAAGAATTCAGCACATTTGTGCTCTCAAAGATCACTTTTTGCAACTGTATCTATTACTATTTAGTGGTAGAGTACAGTACAGTGTTGCTCACCTGACCTGATGGAGCAAAAGTAAAAGGATTAATTGCAGTTTTTTCATGTTTCTGTAGTAATAGTTTCTTGGTCTTTGTATGAAGCAGTGGGAACAGCGTGGAAAGAAACCCGGCTAAGGAATACAACTAAGAGAAAATGAAAACAGTAAGACAGAATGCTTGGATTTGAGGTAAAGATTTTTGCAGAATAGTCTTTCTGAGGAGATGTTAGTAGAAAAAGTAGTAGAGAAGGAGGTGTATTTGGTTTTGCTTTAGTGGTTGAAAATGCAGAGGAAGAGGCAAAGTGAGAAAAAGAAATAATTCCCACTTTTCTCCTGTTCCCCAATCCAATTCTTAATTGCATTAGAAATTTAAAATGCAAAGTTCTTGAGTAACACCTTTCAGTATAAGTTTAGTTCATCTTATTTTTACACTTCTTTTTCTCACTGAAATGAGTAAGTCACTGAAACAGTTTAGTCATTGCATGGAACTTTATCCTACACTTTGTGAGCATCTTTAATACTACTACTTTCATTCAGCATCTCTGATTCTCAGGTTGTCCCATGTTTACTATTTTTTTTATATTCATTTAAGTTTACTCTTTCTTTTTTCTGATACATTAATTTAGAAAAAGTAATGGCACTGGCATTTATGAACTGATCATGCTACTTTTTGCTCCAGTTTTTCATTACACAAGACATTAAGCAATTTCATTTCATTTGTATAGTGAATGGTCTAAATTAAGAATATGTGAGTAACAGTGGAGCAATGACATGTTTTTGTCTGTTCTTTAATCCCAACTTAAATTATGAAATATATATTGGCATATCTGCATTGTGCTAATGCAGAAGTAAATGAAACAGAAAACTTGATGTATACAGATGTTTTCAAGGGGGTAAACTTCCATTGTCAAAGCATGATAGCATAATGTTTCCATATATTGTCAGAAGCATATTTTCAGTTTTACTATATATCAGTTGCAAAGCTGCAGGAAATTGCTTACGTTTTCCATAGCTCAGCAGGTACACAATAGCCTGTGAAAGAGCCCTAAGCTAGTGTACTGGTGATATATGAACAGAGAAAATCTTGACGACAGAGAATCACATAATTTTAGGGGTTGGAAGAGACCTCCAGAGATCGAGTCCAACCCCCCTGCAAAGCAGGCTCCCTACATGAGGTTGCACAGGTAGATGTCCAGACATATCTTGAATATCTCCAGAGTAGGAGACTCCACAACCTCCCTGAGCAGCATGTTCCAATGCTCTGTCACCCTCACCATGAAGTTCTTTTGCATATTGGTGCAGAAATTCATATGTTCCAGTTTATGGCCATAAGTTCTTGCACTGACCTAAATTAAACTCTGTGACTCATATGTGTCATGGTGCAGCATCTGAGGCACGGACTCAGATGTGAACAACCCAAATTGTTTACTGCAGGTTCTAACATCCCTTGTATACATTACGAAGTTTTCTCTTGTAACTTTCCCACCCCCCTTTACATGTCAACAAAACATTCCATACAGACACTCCTTAACAGGGCATGCAGGTGCTTATCCAATTAGAGTCTGAGTCATTCCTAGCCATGTGCTCTTCCTCCAGTCAGGGTCATTATCATGCTGTGATCATGCAGCTTACTTGACTTTATTATCTTCTGGAGGCATCCTTGGTTCTCAGCATTCCTTTCTCATTCTGTTTACCTTGCACCGCAGCTTCTGCTCAGAATATTCTTTCTTAAATCCCCACATCATGGTTTTATGATTTTTGTTATCAATATTCCACATCATAACATGTAGAGCACTGGGAGTTAGAGTTAATGCTCCACTTACATAGATTATCAATATTTCCAGGTACCTGGTTCTCAGGAGAGACAAAAAACATATCCCAGAAGATTTTCACTGTTCTGTTTTTGTTTTCTGTTTAGAGGGAAAGATAAAACTGTTTGTGAGTCATGAGATTGCCCATTCTTTTAGTGCTTGTCTCTGTGGTGTTCTTTCTAGCTCTATCACCTTCAGTATTAGAGTAAGGCCTTCAGTTTTGGACACTCATTTATTTGGCTTATTTATTTCAATCCCAATTAGCTTGTATTTCTGCTACTGTAATTAATAAATTAATTTTCCTCCTCAGATCATTGCTATTTTTAAAAATTATTCCTTTCCTTCTTTGTTCCTTCCCCCCCCTTGCCTTTTTTTGGGCTAGTGGGCCTGCTGTCCCCATCACCAACATAGATAGATCTAGAGATAAATCCATGACAATATGAAAATGCTGACATTAATTCCTGAAAAGAACAGTTTTCAGAAGCGGTGATAGAGTAGCTCATTACCTCAGCTCTGTAACTGCTTCAGCTCTATAAGACGATGACAAGCTGGAACAAGCATGACAGAAAGCCACTTATATGGTTAAGAACCTGGAACACAGAATGTACAAGGAAAATCTGAGTTACTTGATTTTGTTTAACTCTAGTAAAGCTAAGAGAGATTTAAATGCTCTCTTTAACCAGCTAATAAGCATTTATGTAGAGGTTGTAGACAAACTCCTTCAAGGTGCTCAACAAAAGAAACGTCAGCTGCAGTTGCAAGTAACAGAAGTACTGATTAAGGAAAAATAATACCACAACAAATCTTCATCCTTTGAGACAGAACTTGACTAGGAAGGCCCTTAGTAACCTGATGCTGTGTCACAGTTTGGCCTGGTTCTGTGTTAGGGATGAAAAGAACTGTGGTCCTATGCCCCAGGGAAAAGGGGAATGGGGGAAAGGAAGAGATAGGAAGATGGGCCTAGACAAGAAAAAGAAGTAACAACCTTTTAAATTCATTATATGTCTTAACAGAAATACTGAAAAAGTTACTCCTACAATTAGAAATTATAGATTATGTAAGAACAGACGTGAAGCAAGACAAAATTTTGTACTGTAACTTAAGAAATAAAATAAGCTCTGAGTGATGCTTCTCTTTCAAAAGGCATATTATTAAAAATGGATCAATAGCACTTAGATGAGATTCTTTTTATCTTTATTAATGTTGTGTGTACAAGAAGTTTGATTTTATTTCACAAACGCTTTTGTTTAACCTTCATCACATAGTTACCTACATAAATATGTGTCTGTGACACTGGGTAGCAGACCTGCAGGCCCACCAGCCCCAGAAAAAGAAAAGGAAAAAGAAGAAAAGTAGGGAGATGGGAGCTAGACCCAAAGACAAAAACAACAGCAAAACCTTAAAAAGAAAAGTTACTTATACTAAATATGATACCAGAATGGAAAAGGAGACAATATAATATAATAAGAATAAAGACTGATAAACTGAATAAAATGAGAGTGTCTGAAACCAAAGGTCTTACTCTGAACTGCAGACAAATAGCTAGGGAGCACACTCACACACTAACAAACAACAATAGAATGCAAAATCATCTAGGATATTTAGTCCCCCCCTCTGTATCCAGAAATCAACCCATAGAACTGGACTATTAACTTGTTAACTCTATATGCTTTATGTGATGCTATAATACATAAATAGTCAATGAATATACAAAAAATATAATTACAAAATATACCAAAAACTTTAACTACACAGTTACTATACCAAAACAAAATAAATAAAATACTTATCCATAAATGAGACTTACTATAAAACCCCACAAGAAAAAATGTCCAGAAAAAATTCTTTCCTCTTCGTACTCAGCTCTTAAACAGGTCTAGGAGAGGTGGAGCCAGGCTCCACCCCTTCCTGCAGCACAGGTGAATTGCCTTCACCTGTGCTCCCATGGCTGACTCACTGTTTTCCTCAGGTGATCAATCAGAGCTTCAGGCTGTGATTCAGCAGTTCCCACACAATGTGGAATGCTGATAACAAAAATGATAAAACCATGACAATCTTTCATGTATTAAAGCCTCTTGGGCACATGAGCATCTACATGGCGTACCTTCACGACCATATCCTTTATTTGGGCAGCAATGTCAGTTTTGGCATACTATTTGACTGCTTTTGACTCCAGGCAATACTGGAGTTCTAACATATCTGGTACAGCAGCACTCAGTGGGGATATGACTTCGTTCAGGCCACGGTAGTCCACCGTCAGCCATCGTTCTCCACTGGCTTTACACAATGACCATATGGGACTGTTAAAGGCAAGTGAGTTTTGCTGATCACTCCCTGACTCTCTAGTTGAGAAATTAACTTATGAATGGGGAGCAAAGAATCCCTGTTGGTGAAGTACTGCTGTCTGTGCACCGTTTTTGTGGCAATTGGTACCTGCTGCCCTTTTAGTCATAGCAACCCCACAACAGACGGATCTTCTGACAGGCCAGGCAAAATAGACAGCTGCTTAATGTTCTCTGTGTCTGCAGCAGCTATTCCAAAGGACCACCTGTACCCCATAGGACCCTTGAAATACCCCCTCCTGAGGTAATTGATACCAAGCTGTCATGGTTTTATGATTTTTGGTCATCAGTATTCCACACCATAACATCATGTGATGCATTGGGGGTGGGGTTTGATTTCTGCCGAATGTTCGTCCGTCGGAGAAGAACTACATTTCCCCAGGAGACTTTGCGGTCAGCAAGGGGATATAACTCCAAGCAAGGTCACCTGATCCTTCTTCTTCGCCTGCTCTTCGCTGTCTGCGCTTCGCTGCTATCTGCGCTTCGCCGCCTGCGCTTCGCCGTCTGTACTTCAGTCACCCAACTGGACTGCACTTCTCACCCCAGCATTGTGGTGAGGTCTATACAATTCAAACAGACTCTCTCTCTCTCTCTCTCTACTATATTTAGTAAAATCATTTGTTCCACCTCAGATCAGTGCTGTTGTTTTCAAGTATTTTGGGGTCCCCTGCTTCCCCTTTCCCAGAGGCGCGGATCCGCAGATCCCTCCGCCCTGCTGGTCACGGAACTGGGCCGGACCAGCCCATAAACCGTTGACACAAGCATACATGGAGCCCCTGTAGCCAGTCACAATAGGATGTTTTTGCCAGTCTTTACCAGTGAGGTTTATCTCAGCCTCTGTATGGGAACTGCTGAATCATGGCCTGAACTTCTGATTGATCACCTGAGGTGAGCAATGAGTCAGCCACGGGAGCACAGGTGAAGGCAATTCACCTGTGCTGCAGGAAGGGGTGGAGCCTGGCTCCACCTCTCCTTGACCCATTTAAGAGCTGACTAGCAGTAGGGAAGGGTTTTTTCTGAGGATTCACTTTGTTGGTGTTTTCTATGTGTGTTTAGGGTATGAGTGAGTGTATCTATTTCTGTTTCTTACTTTGGTATAACAGCTAACTAGTTATGCTCTCTGCTGTACCAAAAGGTCTATGTAGTCATTGATTATACAATTTCTGTTCTAGTTAATTCTTGAGAGCTCCTAGTTATTCCAGATAAAAAGATTTATTCTGTCTTTACATAATTTGGGGACATCAGACTGTGCTATGCAGTGGTATACACTAGTGCCTTATATTTCTGTGGTTCAGATGTCTGATCATCAAATCTACACAGTCCACTTAACACTAAGATTCCTTTCCCCCCCCGACTGTGGGCAGGGCTCCTTTTTCATTACTTGTGGTAACTGGAGAACTTCACTTCTGATTTATGTTTTGTAATTCTTTTTCCTGTGCTCATAGTACAGGAGTAGATTGATTATGCCACTTTCTCATGTTTTCTCCTTGGTCACGTAAGTAATGCCACAAGGCAATTGGCGGTGTAGTATTTCTTACTGGAGCCGGAAAGCGTTTGCCTTTAACAGCTGAGATTTCTGATGGTGCACGTGAGGAAAAGGGTTCATCATCCTTAATTAGTTGGATTTGCATCAATTTGATCAGCCCCTTCATTAGACTCTTCTGATCATCCTGATCTTCATCAAGCATTTCTGATACTACTACAGGTTTGTCATGATTAATCTATGAAGCCACTTGCTCTTGCACTTCATTCAGTTGGTCTGTTAGTTGTGAGGTGGTGGAAATGGAAGCATGAGTTAGGGGTAGTTGCTGTTCATAGCTTTGGAGTGTAAGAATGTCATGGTTTAATACTTTTGTAATTTTGCTATCAGTATTCCACATCATAACATCATGTAAAGTATGGATAATTCACAGAGGTTCAGCTCGCAGAAGAAGACTACGTTTCCCAGAGGACATCACGGGCATGAGATAAGTCACGGGACAAGGACAGTATATAATCTCACTCCCGTGACTGAAATCTCACACTCTCTCGGATCCTTGGAGCGTGGGGTGCCTTCCAGCCGTTTTGCCTAGAGCTTACAGTAGGCCTTTCGGTTTTTGGGACTCACTTTCTCCCTCTCTCTCTTTTTTGCTTAATTACAATTATATTGTATTATATTGTATTATTCTGTATTCTGATATAGCATTTAGTAAATAAGTGTGCCTCCTTAGATCGCTGCCGCTGTTTTCTTTTCCCATTCCTTTTCCCCTTCCCTTTTTTTTTGGGCCAGTGGCCCTTTTGGGCCAGCTGCCCCGCTGTCACGGGCACAGGTAGATCTTGCGTAACCCGCGACAAAGAATCAATTCAAAAGCTAAGGGTCTTCTCCATTGGTCCTTGTATTTGTCAAATGTTGTTGCTAGTGTACCAGCTTATCTGTCTGGTGCTGTTGCTATGAGTTTCTGCCATATATCAGGCATCGTCCTCACTTTCTCAGGGTCATGGTCTTGGTGTGGGTCATTAGGAAGTTGGGGTCATACAGCATTTCCACCACAGCCATTTCCCTCAGATACTGGATACCCTTTTCAACTGTATCCCATCTTCTCGTCGCAGGCTTCAAGCCATCTTTGAAGGGATACCTCTCCCTCGCGGCTATTAACATTCTTTCCCGGAGGGTGGCAGCCCCATCCAAACATCGACTAATTCCTCTGTCAACAGCTGGATCTCTGGCAATGGCTCCGAGTTGGCGAGCTTCATTACGATCTAGAGACAAGCTACTGGCCCCGGCGTCCCAACAGCGAACCAACCAGGAAACGAGAGTTTCACTCGGGTGCTGTGTAAACTCCTTGAGCCTTGGATTTCGGTCATCTTCAGAGGCTGACGAGTAATAATAGAGACTTTCTCTTCATCACTCTCCTCTTTATGTCTCTTGGTATTTTCTTTTGCCTTTACTGATGATGGTGGTTCTGAGGAGGGCCCCTCACCTGGATCTTCCTCTACCTCTTCCTGCTTCTTTTTTTTCCATTCTAGATGCGAGGACACTTGTTTCCATTTCTTGCCTTCCACTGGAGCAACTGATATTGTTACTGGTGTCTCCTGTGATAGATCAGATTTGACTTGGAGATTCTTCCCTATGGCTTGAACCTCAGCTTGGAAACTCACTCTCTCTCCAGAATAGTATTATATAGGGCATGGTAGGCACAAGCCAAGCCCCAGTTAAGTTGTACTTCCTTAGATCTATGTAAGCTGCATCTTCCCTAAATGTTTAATTAAAGAATATTAAGATGTTATAATTATGAAATAAACAAGAGTGTTAGGCAAAGCATAATTTAATAACAAAAATAATAGATAAGATGCTTATATGTATTTTGGGCTTGCTTACAAAACTCCAGCAGAGTTGATTTTCAGAAGAGACCCTTCCCTATTGGTAGTCAGCTCTTAAATGGGTCTAGGAGAGGTGGAGCCAGGCTCCACCCCTTCCTGCAGCACAGGTGAATTGCCTCCACCTGGGCTCCCATGGCTGACTCATTGCTTTCCTCAGGTCATCAATCAAAGGTTCAGGCTGTGATTCAGCAGTCCCCATACACTGGCTCAAGTACTGGCTTAGTTTCTCAGGAGCCTACATTTGTTCAAGAGTGAAATACCACGACATTGTGGGTCCCCATGATTTTATGATTTTTCCTAAACCTCTCCATATTCCCTGCCAGTCAGCGATCTCCGGTTTTAGAGGAGACACCTTCCACGTAACACAAATGCATAAGTATACAATGGCTTTTATTCCCTTACACAGTGTCCCCATGATAAAGAATGGGTCCATAGCTGGTACCTGCTGTAGAGGGGTTAATGAATGGAAGTTAATGAAAGGAGGGGGGAAAAAAAAAAGGGGAAAGCACTGCTCAGACCAAGCAGTGTTCTAAGTTTGGCAGCTTTTGACTCCAGTTCATACTGGAATTCTAACTTGTCCAGCACAGGATCATTTAGTGGGGGTGTGACTTTATTCAGGCCACGGTAGTCCACTGTCAGCCTCCATTCTCCACTGGCTCTATGTACTACCCATAAGGAGCTGTTAAAAGGTGAGTGAGACTTACTGATCACTCCCTCTCTCTCTAGTTGACACATCAACTTATGAATGGGGAGCAAGGAATGCCTGTTCATGCGGTACGGTTGTCTGTGCACTGTTTCTGTAGCAATTGGTACTGTCTTGCTCCAATTTATAGGAGGGAGAGGAGGTTCTTTTATTATCTGTATACCCAGCATGAGATTAAGAAACAATGGTTTAAATGTTGGTCTGACCAGTTTATTACAGATGTTAATTAGGGAGATGGGGAAGAGAAGGACAGATGCTATTATGAATTAGGGTAATGGATAAGGGAAGGAAGGTGATAGAAAAGATAGGAAAGAAGATGCAAGGAGTCTTTATAGGAAGCAAGAAGGAGATAGTCACCACCATGGATCCAGTGTGGTTCGTAGTTCGGTCTTTGATCTTCAGAAGTGGTGGGCCATTGGGCAGTATTTTCTGTTGACAGCAACAACCATGACCAAGGTGATGATGGCCCCTTTTCAATGCTTTCAAAGTGGTTGAGTCAGCTGTCTTTGGAGTGGCAGCTTCTAGCTCTGCGATCTCAGTGGAAACTCCTTTGTTCCTATCTTCCTGGCCTTGCCAGCTGTTGAGAGAGAGCAGGGAGGCGCCAACTTTTTTCTTGCCTTCACAGGATACAATGTCATCATCCCCCAGTTTCCCATAGCAAACTGGAGTTATTTGGTCACAGGCTAGATCTTCTGCCAGTAAACACTCCTGAGAACTCTCTTCTGGAGGCAAACAGCCAAAATTGTCCACACAGTGATGTTGATTGCCACCTGGCAACACCCATCACTCATCTTAACGCCGTGACAAGTCAGTCTTATCACAAGAAATACCTCAGGAAGCAAGCTTTGAGCCAAAAAACAAAGAAGGATTCTCACAGGTACCTGCTGCTCTTTTAGTCATAGCAGCCCCCACAACAGACTGTTCTTCTGATAGGCTGGGTGTACAATCAAGGAAAAAATAATATAATTGAAAAGTACAGTCAAATA